>CM060963.1:172371699-172556699 GCA_030765045.1 Tenodera sinensis | reverse complement strand
CCCAAAAGTTCGATGTCGAGTTTTAACCGGAAATATATGTTTTGAGACCCCTGAATAAAAAAAAAAAAAAAAGCATTTTTAGAAAAAGGTCCGTGTGTGTGTGTGTGTGTGTGTGTGTGTGTGTGTGTGTGTGTGTGTGTGTGTGTGTGTGTGTGTAGGTGTGTGTGTGTGTGTGTGTCTGTATGTCAGTTTGTAGACAGCATTACTCAAAAACGAAAAGTCACTTAAAATCCAAAGTTGGTGTTTAAGTTGAATGTCTTTCAGGGATGCGACACGAAGATTTTGAAGAAACTTCCTCCACCCTAAACAACACTTTACAAGTTAGCTACAATGGCCAACTTGCTAGTACAACACTAAATTCTCCAGCTGCCGACACACGGCTTGTGTGTTAAAAAAACACCAGCAGTAAGCTTGTTGGCATAAAAAATAACAATTACTTACTTTTCTACTTTCCCTTGAAATATATTAACAGAAATGAAGCAAAAAGATCGCCCTAGGTCTTAAGAACAAATATCTGTTACCATTGAATTATCAGATTAAGTTTGCATGTATACAAATTACTGATAAGAGCTTCAAGGACAGTGTTCTCACAATTATATTTTAGTGATTTACAGGTTCTTCCAAGCAAACACTCAGTTTTGTAAATAAATTGGTGCTTAGAGTTTGCTCTTTTCTCCCCAAATTAAGTCAATACTTCTTTCGGATTGTCTTAAAACCATGCTATATAATTTTGAAATTACATTCTTTAATAGCCTTGGAAAACAATATTATCCAAAACCCTGTTTCCAAAATTTAAGTACCATTAATATGGCAGCTCAGAGGCATTTAAAATACTTTCTGCTTCTGTTAATTCGTTCTGTATATAGTACGAAATAAACCAGCAACAAATTATAGGACGCTGACAATGAAGCTGGTTGTTTTATGTAGAGGAAACCAGACAGATACTTTTCGCAACATCATGGGCAATTATGTGCAGTCAGGTTGGTAACATTTCGCAGTTTATGACGCCGTGACTGAAATAGTTAACTCTTTGTACCAAAGCCAAATGTTAAACTATGGGCGAGGTTAAAACCCAATTAAAAGTAACAACTCCCTTTGTTAGGCCATAAAACTGCTATAGGAACCGCAAGGTGTTATTTCCAGTTTTTAAGCTCGTCATAAAAATCATTAAGTTCCCTTCCCTAATCACCAATTCCACGCACGCTCTCTTTATGAATATTCCTGCATTATAATTAGTGCTAATCGACTAACCACTCTAATGACGAGTAATTATGCACGTTGCCTCAGTGTGTATTTTATGATTAGCATAGGTTGTAACACAGGAAATGTGTCCCGCAGGCCATAACATATAATAATAATAATAATATATATAAACAAGAGAAAAACCTTAGACCAAACTCATAAACGTGATCGCTTGCAGCTAAACACATATGAGTTGTATACCATCTGCCATTGTTCTCGGCTGCTCAGTCGGTAAAGTTTCGGGCGTGTGCGGCAGCCTGATTGTTGCATTGTTTCAACTACCATATGATACCCACCCTTCTCTTCTTTTTCATTAATAATTCGTTTCTCCGTTCAGAGTAGAGTGTTACGACAATTATCCTAACTCGTAAGATAAAACGAGCAGATTTCCACTTCAGAATACGTAGCGCATTTTCTGCTCAAGGGGACTCGCATTGAGATGATACTTTTTCAAATTTATTTACAGGACAGTAGGCTTTAAGCGAAGGTAAAATATTTTAAGGGTTGGTTGCTATTTAATGACTGAAATTCTGTTGTCTTTGCATGGCCAAGAGATAAAAAAGCTATAAAGCACTAACAACTTTTTATTTAGAAAAATATAAGTATTTCAACATCAGCATCTTCATCAAGATAGGAAAATTGACCTATTCCAGTTCAGAAGTCATCCTCCTATCGTCGTCGAGGTCTTCCAACATTTCTAGCTCCTATAAATTTATATTGTATTGCCTGTTTTGTCGGTCTATTATTCTGCTATATGGTCATGCCAGGTTCATTTGTAATTCATAATTAAAATTATATATATATATATATATATATATATATATATATATATATATATGTGTGTGTGTGTGTGTGTGTGTGTGTGTGTGTGTGTGTGTGTGTGTGTGTGTGTGTGAGAGAGAGAGAGAGAGAGAGTGAGGGAGGGAATATCCAAAAACATATCTAAGAAATGCCATTTCTACTGTTTCTATCATTCTTCTTTTATTTTCTATTCATGGCCCAATTTCTGAGCCATAAATTAAAATTATTACTGCCATTGTCTTATAAAATGTTAGCATTGTTTCTCTCTGTGTTTTATTTCTTAACATTCTCTAAATACTGCCACATATAATTTGAAACATATAAATCTTATTTTCAATTTTTTTTATAGTCAAGCAAGAAATCAATCCCAAAATGTTGTACCTGTTCTATAGCTTTATTATCCATCATTATTTTAGAACTTATTGGGTGTTTTCCTAGAGATGCCATTACTTTTGTTTTCACTACTCGGTGAGAGTAAGTTACGAGATTTTACCCAGTCTTGAAAGAGGAACTGTCGGGTAACTAAGCCTTCTGGATCCGGCCTTATTTGAGCATCATTTCAGTCATTTCAATTCAAACAATATCACCTAACCAGTTAATAGACATTAAGACTTGATAAATGAAACAACAGTCACTTGAAAATGTCGAAAGTTTTACATAAATTGAATGCTTTAACGTAACCTAAATATTTGTATAGTAAAAATGTTGTCTACCTCTTAATATATCTAAGTGAACTCCAACGTTAGCGAAAGACGGGAGAAACTCCTTCCACTATACACGGACTTTGCCCCTCTTTAACCCCCAGCCGTGTACTGTGTTGCAGTGACGGGTTGGTTGTATGTTGGTTATATGCGTTTGATTAACGAAAGGACCTTCAAATCTTATGCGCTACATATCTGTTCTTTAGTAACTTCTTTGTTACACTTACGTTTAAGAAGTCTATGAATATTTGGCCACAAAGTCGAAGTGCACAGCCTTACAAGATATATCAAGTGATGGTCGCGTAGCCTATTGCGATACAGACCTTTAATATCGTTCAATTTGGAAAAATTCTGTTCGCAAACATATGTAAACCTATGAATTTTCTTGTATGTGCAAGAGGAGTATGGGAATAAAGTAGGCTTTGAGCGATAGTCAAATGTTTTAAAGCTTTCAAATTCCCTTTTCTTTGCACTGTTAACATATAAAAAATTAATAGCGATGTTCCATTTGACAAGTATAAGTTCTCCAAAACTTATACAAATAAAGAATATCTCCGAAATGGTTCACTCTACAAAAAATTTTATTTGGACATAAATTGTGTTTTAGCGAGATCTACATTTTTATATTGTAAGATTTTGTCTATCGCTCATGGTTTACAAGTTATTCAAGAGTCATTCAGAGTAAACAGCACTATAGAGGCTATAACCAGAAAATTCAAAACATACATTTCATTTGTCATCAAAATATCTCAAACACATGGCATTTTAATCAAAATCGTTAGTCATTTTCAAGAACATCAAAATTTTCGAAACATTTTCTATGTAAAGGTTAGTTTAGGGTGAAGCAATTTCCTTCAAAATCTTCGTGTCGTACCCTTGAAGCACATTCAACTTAAATACCAACTTTAGTTTTTAACCGACTTTTCGGTTTTGAGTTATGCTGTCCACAGCCTGACAGACACACACACGGATCTTTTACTAAATATACTTTTCTTTTTGATTCAGGGGGCCTCAAAACATTTATTTCCGGTGAAATATTGACATTGAAATTTTGGGTGGAATATAATACTTCCTGTACGTAGTAGCAGAGAAAGTAAAAAAGGAATAACTGTTCCCATTTGAAAAAAATATAAGAATTGGAAAATTAAAAAAATACGACTATCTCGAAAATGGTTCACTCAAAAGAAAAACGGAATATTTGACCTAAATTGTGTGTTTTAACGAGATCCACATTATTTATTTTGTAAGCTTTTGTCTGCCTCATCATTTATGTAAAAAATCGTTCAGAATAAAGAGTGCTTCTGAGGACATCCACAGAGAATTCAAGGTCTGACCTAAAAGCCGCCGTGGAATCGCTTGTTTGTGTCCGTCACTAGAAACTGACTGACTGTTCCTCCAACTGAGGAATGGAGTGGGTTATATTCGGTCATTACGTAAGATTCTCCAAGAGAGAAGGTTGACATCCTTGTTTATATAAAGAATTAAGAATTAAGAGCACTTCAGAGAGTATTTTCAGAAAATATCTAAAAGAGGTGTGTTTTAATAAAACTCGTTATAGTAATTTTTTGGAAATAAAATTTTTCAAAAATGTTTCAATGTAAAGGATAGTTTTGTTTGGGCGATGGGTAACTCCTCGTATTGAATTCTTGGAAGATGTTAAACTGATAAAATATCTTTAGCATGTGGTATTTTAATCAAAATTATTAGAACAATTTTTGAGAAAATCAATATTCTAGGCAACGTTCCACTTTTCCTGTCCAAGTTTTCTAGTGCATTTTTAGAGAGAAACCGCAAAGTAATATTTTTAAAAATATTGTGGCTGCACTAATACCCCCACGGCATATCTGAATACATATTCGAAGAGATTAGTAAGCATATTGTAAAAGAATAATTTAACTTTATCTTTTCCTTTTATATTTTTGACTTATGCGGGTTCGGAGAAAAGTGATTCATTTAAAATCAAATTGCACAACTATCTTAATTTTTAAATGTAACTTCTAGTTACCAGTGTGATTATAGAAACTAACAAACTTTGATAGTTTAGGTGCAGACAAAAGTGCGGTGTTTTATTTGAGTAGAGGTAAAGTGTGGACGGAGGGAATTCCACAGTGAGCCCATTGTTGTGGTTATTGTGGGACCCTGGAAGGAAGGGACGAAGTAAGAGTGGTCTACGGGCATGTTGGAATCTGGGCTGCAACACGTGCTGGAGATTCTTCATCTCGACACCAGGGTTCGCCAAGTAGCCACCGGTCAGGCGTCTACAACGCCACCCATCAGCGCACACAGCAGTGCCAAACTCGCCCATCGCCAACAGTTCCGATCCTGAAAGACCGGCTGAAATGAAGGTGAAATGAAATTGAGAGAGAGGAAATTCGGGGTGTAATTATCCTTCCCCGCATTTGCCTGACGTTCCCGGAAAACCCTGGAAAAACAATGTGCGGGAACCGAACCCACGAACTCCCGAATGTGAACCACAATCACTGTACGATGCGGTTCCCCATATCCACTTGATATTTTTAGACTGTTTTTCAAAATACAAGAAATCATTTCAGTGTTATTTATTCAATCCTAGTGGAACTTTTAATAGAATAACAATTGTTCATTACTTGCTTGCACACGAATGGACAAATGTAGCCAACTGAAGTGTCTCTATTTGTAAGGAACGCATATTAAATCTTTAATTAGAATTAGGTATAGGTAAAAGCCTTGTGCCTAGCTGTCAGACACGCTGCTTCCTATTCTTTCCCGGGGCTGCCAGCCATATGTGATACTACGTGGTATAAAAGGAACGATTTGCATATAAATAAGACGTGCTTCATCTGTAAAGCTGTCGCGGTTGAATCAATAGGAAGCCGATACTTCCGAGTGGGCTTACGAACAAGTTTTTCTATAATAACAAGTAGTATGAGCCATCAATACGTTCTGACAGTTGTGTTCCGTGAAGAAGCATCACAATGCAATTTATAATAAAGGTTTGGCTTTCCAGCATATGAAATTTCCCCGAAGCTTTGTATTTGACGCAAATTATACACGTCCATATGTTAAGCTCTGCCAAGGTAATAATTATATATTGCCTCGGATAATACTGTGAATGGTTGTGAGTAATAGCGGAGCCCTTTCTTCCATCATATTTGTTGCCATAATTGGCTACCTTTCCCCTTTTCTTGGGAATGCCCTTTGGCTTGCCCATAGGAGAATTTCAAAACTCGTTCACAAAAATATGCATGATGCTCGTAAAGCTGTTAGACCATTAATGCCATATTAAAATTAATTTAAGAAAAGAAAGAAATCTCATTCCGTTATCCGTCCGCATATATGGATCTACAAATTCAAATATGAATATGAATTTATTGAATACTAAAGCGTATTTTGGGCTGTCCATGAACTTGGGCCCTAGCACTTTCTGTCATTGAAATTCTCTACAGTTACTTTTTGTCGTTTATGTTATAAACTATGAAGCATTATTTTCACATCTTAGTATAAATACAACAACAGCTACTACTACCACCACTTGTCCGCCTCTGTAGCGTCATGGTTAGCGTGTCTGCCTCATGTTCAAGAGGACGCGAGTTCGAATCTCGCTTAGGGTAGGTTATCCGGGTAAGGTTTTTTCCCGAGGTTTTCCCTACCCTAAGAAGACGAATGTCGGGTAACTTAAAGCTCCATGGACCTCGGGCTCATTTGAGCATCATTTCACCCATTTCATTTCATTCATTCGTCCGATATAACACAATGTTGGAGGACGTTAATTAAAAAAAAAAAAAAAACTACCACCGCCACCGCCACCACCACCACCAACAACAATAGTTTTATTATTACAGTGAATAAACATTTGCATTTGATTTAACACAGCTTTATATTCTCGTCTGTTCATCCATAAATCTTTTTCTATTTCCCATTCTCTGCTGGCCTCGTTGATTCCTTGGATCCACGTAAAAGATAGCCTTCCATTCTTCCTCCTTCCCTGCGGTTCCCAATCCATGATGAGCTTTGGAAGTCTTCCACCTTTCACTCTTCTCACCATTCTCTGTTTTCATTAAGTCAATATGAATGCTATTTACTCTATGAGAAATGGAATAAAATAAATTAATAAAACGCAATATAATATTTAGATTCCAGTTTTGAATGTCAGAGGTTAAACAGCTTCATATCGTTACTGAATTGCTAGTTAGAAGTAATCTATTGTTAAAACATCTGTTTTCCTTTTAAGCACAATAAAAGCACAATTTTATCAGGTAAATATAACCATATTTATTAAATTAACTTAAATATTCAGAAATAAAACCGGTGAAATAGCGAAAGTTAGGAGCTTCTTGTAGTTGTATTTTGTTTTGCAGTAAAGTGGTTTATGAACAAATGTCCATTATAAAGCATAATGTGCACTGAAGATCTATTAAGAACGAGAACACTGCTACGCTCTAAGAAACTCACCTTTGTCTTACTCCGCGCAACTCATTTCCAGCATATGCAATCGGTGTGCGATAGTTGTTCAATTTTAGTAAAGTGATTGCTTCTTCCAAATAACAGTGAAATTGTGGTATATTGCAATGAAATCATTAAAAGTGTTAATTCACGCATTTTAAAAGTAATAACCGGATTTATCTTCAACTTAGGGTGAGTGCTGTGGCTACCTGCTTGGGACTATTGTTTACCTCGAGTGTGTTTCTTATTTTGGGAGCAGTATATATGCAAAAGAACATGTGCTATTAGTTTTACGGCAGTGACTATCACCACAATTAGAAAATTAACTGAAGATAAAGCTAAAATTGCTTAAGAATCGGTCCATAGATTGAAAAGTTGTCATAATTCTAATTAAGAACTAGCCAAATACTTTTGAAAATCAAAAAATCCCAGTTCAGTAAGTTTGGACTGCAAAATCACAACTACCAAAGCAATAGGATAGAAAGAATAGGGAGATAAATTTATATTTTGTAACGTAGCCAGCTATTATTTCAAATATTGCAGTTTTCTGTGCATATTTTTCAAAACTAGACCTCATTTGGAAACATGATATCACATTTCGAGTTGAGGAGTACTTCTTGCTCTGCAGTTTAATTCATTTTCGTAGTTGAAGTGCTGCTGCTTGTAGCAGCTGAGATGAATCACAAGGTGACAATAATACTACTATTTAATGGAGTAGGGTGTTGTAACACATTAACACATAAAAGAGCAGTCACAATTCATCACGTGACGGAAATGTGTACGCTGTCGTCGCTTGGGCCGTTGCTATGATCATGATTAGTTCTTTACGTCATAATAGTCCCTTACGCGTAGTGCTTGTTAAGTGATACCAATTTAGCCATCTTGGGAGGACACGTCATTTCTCATCTGCATCTTCTTCTTTCCTCGATACGTACGTGTCTTCATTAAAACTCGTCTCTGCGAGAGTTGCTTTTCAGACCCTGCAGCATGTGTTGGCTTACACAACTACATCGAGCGCTTCCTTTAATGCTGTGTACAAAGGGAAATTCTACCCTCCAAGAGTTCTCTTTTTGAGTGCTGCAAACAACAAATAAATAAAATGTAATATAGATACTTCCCTGACACCTAGGTTACTATGCTGGGATATTCAAACTTTACATTTATTCACACCCCGTAATTACATTCCTTTTTTATTACATAAAC
The DNA here is from genome assembly GCA_030765045.1 of Tenodera sinensis. NCBI lineage: Eukaryota > Metazoa > Arthropoda > Insecta > Mantodea > Mantidae > Tenodera > Tenodera sinensis. The sequence continues at coordinate 172,548,330 of CM060963.1, read as the reverse complement.
TTTTTCAGATATAACTAAGAAACTCCCCAAAATAATAAATTAATACAGAGAAATATAGAAGGACAAGAAAGAAGAAAGGTAAGAATAACGTTAGAATCATCATCATCATCATCACCACCATCATCATCATCATCATCATCAGCACCACCGCCGCCACCACCACCACCACCCCACCACCACCACCACCACCGCCACCACCGCCACCACCGCCACCGCCACTACCGCCACCGCCACCACCACCGCCACTACCACCACCACCCCACTACCACCACCATCACACCACCACCGCCCCACCACCACCACCACCGCCACCGCCACCACCGCCACCGCCACTACCGCCACCGCCACCACCACCCCACTACCACCACCACACCACCACCACCACACCACCACCACCCCACCACCACCACCACCACCGCCACCGCCACCACCGCCACCGCCACTACCGCCACCGCCACCACCACCCCACTACCACCACCACACCACCACCACCCCACCACCACCCCACCACCACCACCACCACCACTACCACTACCACCACCACCCCACCACCACCCCACACCACCAGTACCACCACCACCGCCACCGCCACCACCGCCACCGCCACTACCGCCACCACCACCCCACTACCACCACCACACCACCACCACCACCGCCACCGCCACTACCGCCACTGCCACCACCGCCACCACCACAACCGCCATCATCATTCAAGTTTTGGACCTATGGATCCACACCAATCAATATCGTCTCTCCATCTCTTCTTCTGTCTTCCAATGTCTGTGTTACCGATTGCAACGTAGTCAGTCATTATTCTAGGGAATCTGTCCTTCATCCTTTTTACATATCTCCACTTTTCTTTATTGTGTTTAATCCCTTCTATGAAGTTAAATATGTGAATATGTCATGTTTTATAATCTAGCAGCAACTGATCTTAAAAATCTCATTGCTGCTGATTCAAGTTTTGTTTTCTGTTTAATGCCCATGTTTCACTTGAATATGGTCAGCCAAGCACCAGGTATGATAGTGAGCAAGAGGATGATAAGAAATGCAGGCGAAATCGATGATTGGAAAGGTGACAATGGAGCAATTGGTGGAATGAATTGCGGGGGAAACCGGAGAACCCGGAGAAAACAGGCTCAGATGCCGCTTCGTCCACCACGAATACGGGTCCCTGGGATCGAACCCGGGCCGCGTAGGTCGTAGGCGAACGGTCTGACCGCTCACCCAGAGCACCGCCGAAAACATTAGAATTGAGGCAGAACATAAAACTTCATTACATAACTAAAGCCTAAGTGTTTATCTACACTTGCTGGACCCAGCAAAGCTTAGTAATTGGTAACCAGTACTATCTACTCCTATTAAACAACATTCACTGGATACCAGCGAAAAGAGTACTGGCAGCTAGCACAATACTATTATTAAACTATTACTCATTTTAATAAGTGTATTTATATTTCTTATATATTTATATACAAATATATATTTATTTTTCATTTTTAATTTCCATATTATGTAGTCTAGTCTTTACTTCTTTATTTTGTATATAAATTTGTTTTATTAAATTTTTAATTTGCTTTTTGTTTTATATATACATATTTACATAACTATTTATTTACCTATGTCATTTTATTAAATCGCAATATTATTTATTCTGTAAGTATACTGAATATATATCTTATTTAACCTACACTGACCTTGTTTCTCTTACTTCCACCACCACAAAACCACTCACTTCCGCTTCTACTTTTCGTTTACCCTACACGATTTCGCTTCACTAATATCACCCATTTTTTTCCAACACCAACTTCAGCTCCTAACCTACAGGACTCCCAACTCCCCCAGTTGATAACTTAGTAACAGATCCATGCGTCCATTGTGTTCCTTTTGTTGACTCTTTCTAAAACAGGTTAATTACTTATTCTGTCACAACTCCATTCCTATCCACATTCATATTATTGATTCTGCTCTTCTCTTTCGTAAACCATTTCAATATTAATGAAATACATTTATTAAATACCCCACAAAAGACAACTTGGCGCACATATTTTCTGAAAATATACCTACACTAAATAATGTCAACATACCTCAATTTTACACATTTTAGATCAACATTTGGTCAGCATTATATACCATGTTCCTCTATAGTGAATGGTTGGGTACACAAAACAATGAAACTGACTGAATGTTTGATTACCAGTATGTCACCACTCCCTCATCGTTTACTTCTGCAATTAGCATAGAGAGATAGAGCTTCAAAAGATCAGTTATTCATATCTTTACCATTTGTTGCTAAAATGACCCATTTAATCACGAAATAATATTAAATAATGGGCTCCAGTGGCGTATCGGAATAAGTTCGTGAACATTACGCTTGGCAGACTGGCGTGTGTGTAGAGCGGAAGGTCATGCATGTTAACAATAACAACTATCTGCGTGAGCACTGCTCGGAAAGCTTGAATAAAACCGCCCTTGCGCTCGGTAGCTGATAACAAACACAGAGAACTCGTGCCGAAACCAGTTTTCGTGATTGGTCTAGTTTGGAATTTCACTCGCCTTAAGTTTGAACGCGTTATTATCAATGGAATTCTCATTTATAAACAAAACATTCACTTGTACAGACCCACTCTGTTGCCAGACTGTGCAAATAATGTATTCAATAAGGTTCAATTATCTCCTTTACCTTTCACGGCTAATTTGTTGTCGAACTTTTTTATTCGTAACAGTTGAATTTGCCATCATATGAAATCAGCACATTCATATCCCTAACACCCTTATAACTATCTTCTTGGAAAATAACTGCCAGAGATTTTAAAGAAAAAGATAGAGTAGCGTTTCAATGGAGATCATCACACCTCTAAATATATGTTTAATTGGTATTTTGGGCTTCGATGTTGCTTAGTAACCCTGCGTTCCAAATAATATCGACAGATATAAGAGCTGGGATGGATGCAGGGCACGGGAGGTTTTGAACTGCTTGTTCGTTGCAAAGTTGTTATTTTGATCGTATATGGTCGTGTATTACCTGGTTGAAAATGTCCCGTCTTTAGCAAAACAGTTGTCTTAGAACGGATGCAGATACTTTTCGAGGACACACATATAATTCACCAACTTGAAAGCAGGTTGCCCACTCCAGCCACATTCCCAGATCATTACAGAGGTTGGTTTTTGTACAACGCATTTGTGCCTCAAAACATCCATCCATTAGATGTCTCGAAGACAATTTCATTTGACCATAAAACACATTCCCACTAGACAAGTGTCCAATTCGAAATACCTGTGCTCCATTTAGCGTGATGATGTTCGTTATTTGGGGACAGGAATTTTTGAATAGCTATTTCAGAATGGTCTTCTGATAGGTTGTTCTTGTTAGATCAGCTATGCTGATAATACATCAGCTATGTTGATAATACATAATATTGAGAAAAGGTTGCACTTTTTTATTTTTTATTTTATTTGTATAGTTTTTTATTTGTTTACTTATTTATTTTTGAGTTCGGGATTAGAAAAGATAACAAAATAAGCAAAATACGAGTAGGTATTGGGGTATTTCAAGTACACCCCCGGAAGTAAGTGAGACTGTCACGGTCCTTCTACTACTTCTACTACTACTGCTACAAGTAGTTCCTTTGTTCCCCCTGATATTGTTTCAAGGTTGGGACATTGCTGTCACATTCCGAGGTTAATTGAGGAAAAGAAATCAAATTATTGTAACTACTCGTAGTTCTGGAAAGCTGGTCCTGATAGGGTGCTAGTGCAGGTAAATTTGTAATTTATCTTACAGTAATTATTTCTTAGCTATCTTCAGGATTGCATTGAGTATCCAGTGTCATAAATCTAAATTCCTCCACAAATTAAAACTGGATAGTACAGAAAGATGTCATCTGTCAGCAAATTATCCAAGTCAATAGCACAGGGAGGCAACTGCGTAGTCATTTTCTGGCACACATTTTCATGTGCATATAAAACACCAAAGAAACAAGAGGACATTATGTGTATTCTCAAATCAATTCCACTGTTACACACTGATATACAGGAAAACTGTGAACATAAAATGGTAAACATTTTAAGTAATACAGATGGTAAAAAAGAGGTATTTTAATGAGCTCTTCCTTTCCCTAACAGTAAATTGTTTCCTCTTTAATCATTTTCCTTCCCAACATTCTCCTAGGGATCCGGAGAAACCTCCGAAAAAACCCGTGAAAGCTCGACCTTGGGAATTGAAACCGCAACCTCTTGAACGCGGGCCAGAAACGCTACCGTCTGAGCCATTCCGCTCCGTAAAATATTGTATACAAGCTCTTCAGAATTCTTTACAGCATTCCACATTTACCTCTTTGCTTAACACTCATTAAGTTAATCTAATGGGTTAAATTAATTCTACCTTTTATCTTTGTTAATCAGGTACAGATAGACAATGAATGTATCGCATTTGTAATGTGTGGAATATTATAAAACGCCTTTTTGGGTTTGCTTTCTACTTTCTCAACTAGGTGTAGTAAGTAGGGAAAGTATTCTATTCGACCCAACTTTTCGTTATCAATATTTTACCGGAAATATGTTTTGAGGACCACTGAATCCAAAAAAAAAGTTTCAGAAAAACGTCCGCGCGTGTGTGTGTGCGTGCGTGTGTGTGAACAGCATAACTCAACGAAAAGTCGGATGGAAACCAAAGTTGATATTTAAATTTAATTTCTTTTTAGGATGGGATACGAACATTCTGAAGAACATTTCTCCTCTCTAAACTACCTTTTACATGGAACATATTTCCAAATTTTTGATTTTTCTCAAAAATGGCTCTAACGATTTTGATTAAAATGCCTGTGTTTATGATATTTTATGGTAAATGAAGTGAATATTTTGAATTTTTTGGCTATGCTTATGTAGTCCTGTTTACTCTCGATGATTTTTACATAAGTGGTAAACCGTAAAAGATAGACCCAATCTTACTAGGTATACAGAAAATGTAGATCTCGCTAAAACACGTGAGTGTTATATTCAAAAGCATTCTTTTTTGTGGGGCGAACCATTTTGGAGATATTCCTTGCTTTTGTGCGAGTTTTCTGAAACGGAAGGTCGTTATTCACTTTTTTGTCTCTTGGCCGTGTAAATAGAAATGAATTTCAAGCCTTCATATAGACAGCAGCTTTAAAACTTTTGACTATCTCTTAAAGTCTACTGTATTTTCATATCCCACTTGTATCTATAAGAAAAAATGCAATGATATGAATCTATAAATGTTTATCTCTATTGACATGAAGTGGATAGAGGAATAAGTGTTTGTAAGAATAGTTAGCAGAAGAGAAGAGAAAGTCATGTGAGTGTAACACGTGAGGTTTTTACTTTAAGGGACCAAGAAATAATTGTCACACTCACCTTGTGTATCCTGTAAAAAAAATGTTAGACCTCATACTTCAGGTACACTTTTCTTGTAGGATTTTGAAGCTACAGGCATCACATTTTTATCTGAATAACATAAAGCATGGCTTGACATCGCCGGTTAAACATAAATCCTATGTAGTTTGTATTTTGAACATAAAAAATTATTTAATTCTATATAGGAAAAATATGGTAATATTTTTAAGCATTAAATTTTTTTCTCTCCACATTATAGCTCTAATTCACAAAATCGTTAACCGGCTTCAACAAACAAGCACTAAAAATTTGATGTCAATATCTCTTATAGTTTTTGAGAAATGTGTACCTGAAGTGTGAAAAATCAAGGTTTCGGGAAATTGCGATCAAGCTGAAGTACCATTCTTTTCAAATTACACATACTTTCAGAATGCCTGCTCCATATTCCTGCTCACCTAAGTTTTCCTCACCATTTCTTTTCCTTTTCTTAGTTCTAGCTTTATTTTCAAGCAATTGAACTGCCCTTTTTGCCTCTGAGAGTCGACATATATATACCTATGTTATATATATCGTTTTAAAGCTGAAGAATTATATATTTTTCTATCATTAAAAACAAAAAATCGATTTTTTGAAGTCAATCGACCTCCCAGTGCCCTTAAGGACGATTATGATGCTCTGTATAGTAAAATATTTTTGTCTCTTTTGCAACCATTGAATATATACTTGCCTACATCATTTACAGCAAGTGTTATGCAAGGATGCGTTTCGGGACACGATGTGGAACTGTCCAACGTTTCAAACATAACTCAGGACAATTAGAGTGTAGATGTAGTTTTGGAATTTTCATTGATATTGATTATTCTGTAAGATATTAAATGCCTGGCTTGGATGTTGACATTCATTCTTAAGAACAGACGAAAGAAAATAATGAAGTGAAGCTTCTTTGAATTTTATGGAGGACATTGAATTCGTTCCTCTTGGAATGAGTTGAGAAAAGAATTTGTGTTTATTTTTTACACCTTTACCTTTATTAAATCCTAACGAGGCGAGTTTGGAGGAAAAGTTAATTGTTAAGTAGGAAACGTCTATACATTAACCTGTTCTGATGGTGAAGAGTCCACAGTAAAGAGAAGAATTTATTGGCGCCTTCACAGCTGTCAAACCTTGATGCAACGTGCTTTCTCATTAGAGGCTCTTCCTTACCTTCCTTCTCCTCCTTTTTACATATTGAGATGTCGAATAGATATGTAGAAACAGGGTAACAACTTTGTCTGAAATGTCCTTTATATGACGGCTAAGTGTAAAATTTACGGACAGGACTTGACGATGCATGACCACCTGTATCTTAAAGAATCACATCTTGTTTCTAAACATGCAACAACAAAGACTTGTGTACAACTTGCTACGCTTTGATTTCCACTTTTATAGGAGCCTACGTGTTATAAGTGTATATTGTCCAACGTGCTATAATTATTTAAAATTCTATGTTCTCGTTCTAAGCAACACAGTTTTAATGTAGCAGAGTCAAGTTTAGTATGAACAATAAAATACAAAGCATGTAGTAAATAAAACAGTATATGGCTGATGTTCAAACACAGACAAGCAGGTGCGAAACACTAATGTCAACAAATTGACTGGAAATGACGACAGCTTTAACATAAGTTGGGTAATACACGGAACACTGGATAGCGTCACTATCGTGTACGCCATTCCTTAGCCGTAACACAAACGGTGGCGTAATACAATTAATTAAAAAATTACAAATGTACCCACAAAAATTATCCCAGGATAATTGTTCCTAAACCCTTTTTAACTCACGTTTTAAAGCCTATAATAAGAGTTCCATTTTAGTTGGTACCGCGCTTTCCCCTGGCGCGGAGGACACGGGTTCGATCCCCGGTTCGATCTGGGGACTTTTCCCCAGCTGGAAGGTCTGGAACGGCGTGCACACAGTCTCGTAAAGGTCCCGGGGGGGGGGGGGCAATTGAGAAGCTACTTGATGCAGAAGTAGCGTCCCCGAATCGAGAACGCCACATAACTGGCTGGGGGGGGGGGGGCGGGGGAGGAGGTCCTCGGGACGCTGACCACGTACCATCCTCCACTACTGCAGCCCACCAACGACACCTGTAGTGGACAGAGGTGGGGATGCTGCGACTAGGCGGCAACCCTTGGCCCTTCATGGGCTGTTGCGCTGTGGTTTACTTTACTTAAACGGGGGAGAGAGACAGAGAGAGAGAGACTGAAACATAAGCGCAACAGGAAAATATGCTAAGAACAATATAACTGTGTATATACCGTTAATACAGCTGCCTTATTATTGAGAGGTAGAATCGGAACTGACACCTCAATGCCACTGTTGGGTTTGAACCACAGACCTTCCGCTTGCCGTGAGGTCTCTCTAACCATTAAGCTACTGTGGCAACCTGCTAGAATGACACTAAAATCCCCAAAACCGGTTTCTATTTTTCCTGGTAGACCACAAAGGGAATCTCACATCAAAAACAATTATCCCATTGGCGACTTACTATCGTATTTTATGTCCCCAGGATTCAACATACTTTAGATGGTAGTTATTATTATTTTATGCCGACAAATTTACTGCTGGTGTTTCTAAACACACAAGCCACTGCAGCAGTAACATCGAGTTTTTTTAGTTTCGATTCTCCCTCTCAAACATTGCCCACACACGGCTTGTGTTCAAAAACACCAGCACTAAACTTACTGAATAAAAGAATTCCCTTTATTATTATTATTATTATTATTATTATTATTATTATTATTATTATTATTATTATTATTATTATTATTATTATTATTATTATTATTATTATTATTATTATTATTATTATTATTATTATTATTATTATTATTATTATTATTATTATTATTATTATTATTATTATTATTATTATTATTATTATTACTATATAAAAGTTTTTGTTTCTTAATAGAATTACAGAGCATAAGTTCCGTGCATTGGCCAGTCTGACCATGGTTTTTTCATATTTCCCCAAGTGGTAGGTTAATAAAGGTTATAGAGCTTACCACCATGATCGAATTCTACCCATCAGATATAAGAATCAGCTGGAAGGCGACTGTCGTCTGTCCTCATCACAGTCATTGCATGCATAACCATTGAATATCCTACACACCCTGCACGTTTCTTTGAGCCTACACTTATATTAAATCAGCAAAATTAGTAAAAGATTGTGCAGCAAATTAGTTCTCATTCACAACGGCAACTAAGCGTAAACATAACCAAAATTTAAAAATTAGATGATATGTACTGTAGTGGAACCATTAACAATGAATCACGTAATCAGAGAAAAAAGCATTCAGTTAAACGAAACTCAGGTACTAAGAAAAAGTCAAACATGGAAACTAGCGAGCGATTGTCATCAGGTGATCATTCCGCCATTTACATCAGCATCACAACCAAACTTTAAATCACAGTAAAGCAATTGTGATTTCTTTTTTCTTTTCTTTTTGTTTCTTTTTTTCTTTTTTTTTCTTTTTTCTTTCTTTTTTTTATTTTTTTTTTAAAGCAGTGTAGTTTATTTTGTTGATTGTTCATTCTGATTCTAATAAATAACCACTTTTGTCGTTGGTCACTTCGCCATAAGCTTAGCTATTTGAGGTTCTCTTGCGATTGGGTGCTATTTGTGTTTGCCTTAAATAATGTCGAAGTGAATAAGAACATATTGCATTAAGTTTATATCTCTCTTTTGTCAGTTTTGCCAGTACTTGTTAAATACGACTTTAGGGCACTGCAAATGAGTAATAAATTTAATTCACTCATACAAAGTGATCCCGAATCAGTTATTTTATGGTGAGTTCCTGCATAGCTAACACTTGTTTGCAATTGTATTTGTGCACTAACATTTAGCTTTGATTGTTACAATCTAACGGACATATTCCTTGTGTATGACACTTCGTGTATGTAGATTAAACTGTATAATTTTCGAATCAAAGACCACCGCTGCGTTCCTCACCTTTGACTACGATAGGCTCACGAGTGGGGTGCAGTACTTGAAGGTGGGACGCAGTCAGAGGCCCGTTATGTACGGTCTTCGCAAACAGCCTCTACTCTACTCAGGTACCGGAAATCGAAGACGGGTCATCTGATCGGTTAGCATTAGCGCTATCTCCGTGAAAAGAGGGCACGCCATTATGCTATATACCCACCTACCTTATAAATAAGATTATATTTCAGTATACAAAGAGTGCCAAAAGTGTGACATTTCGCATGCAGTCAGCTTATATTAGCTGCCATTAGAAACGCCAAACACAGTAAATGCACTAATATTTGAAAGAACCACTTCAGATTAAATATATTTGTATTTAATTACCATAACGTAGTTTAAATTTGAAAACTAACATTTTATCCAGCAATCATGGACGTTTTGTAATGGTGGGACTTCAAATGGTTCTAGGAGGAAAAACAGTATAAGTCCGTGTAATCAATAAATTACAGCCTTCAACCCAAATCAATAAGGAACCTCAATAATATTATTATTGTTGTTATTGTTTGACTATGCAACCTAACACCTGACAGCTTCCAGACAGATATAAACAATGGGTTATTCTTTCTAGCCTCACTGGATTGCAGTGGCGTTTGTGCACAATGACTCAGGACTTCTAAGTCCTGTTCAAACCTATGTTAGTCACATTCTCAGGTTTCACTGTTGAGACCTTGGTCCAAAAGGTTCAAACATAAAGTAGGTACGTCTTTTGAGAATGTTTATGCTTATTGTTATATGCATATATGTGAAACGTCATCGTTCAACAGTAACAATAGGATGTAAGCAGAATCAGCTATCTCCAAATATGCAACTAACTTAAAAGCTAGCAAACATCTGTTATTTATAGGTATTTTTACAAAGAAATGAATATGATAAATATACATGTAATTCTGCTGCTGATGACGTTGACGATGGTGATGATGATGATGCTGCTGCTGCTGCTGCTGATGATGATGATACAGTAGAATCCGATAATTCCACTTCATGTGGACCAAGGCGGTCGAGTTACCGAAATGTCTAGTTTTACTTAATTAGGGGTTTGTTATTCACAGCTCATAACACAATACATAAATTATATAAATGCATATTCTATAATGAGAAACAGAAAACTAACATGTTCTAAGATTTATTACGTATTTATATGTCCCCCTTTTTTCGGTCTGCCTAACACATTCAATTTAATTTTCATTGTCATGTTAACTTATGTTTTCCTCTCGTTCGACATTTTCACTGGCACAAACAACACAACACAACACCAAGTGTTTAACCATAAAATATATATAAAAAAAAAAGAAATTCAAATAAAGAAGCTTGTCGAGTTAGGTGGAATGTCGAGTAATCGGGATTCCACTGTATTATTATTATTATTATTATTATTATTATTATTATTATTATTATTATTATTAGTATTATTATTAGTATTATTATTAGTATTATTATTATTATTATTATTATTATTATTATTATTATTATTATTATTATTTATTATTAATTATTATTAATTATTAATTATTTATTATTATTATTATTATTATTATTATTATTATTATTATTATTATTATTATTATTATTATTATTATTATTATTATTATTATTATTATTATTATTATTATTATTATTATTATTATTATTATTATCATCATCATCATCGTTACACTACTACCGCCTCCGTAGCGCAGTGGTAGCGCACCTGCCTCTGGCGTGGAGGACCCGGTTTCGGGCATAGGATTTTTCCCACGCTAGGAGGTCCTGTACGGGGTGCCCTCAGTTTAATGAGGTCACTGAGGGCCTATTCTGATAGAAAGGTAGCGTCCCTAAAAGGTTTAGTTGTCACCTTAAAGTCGGGTGAGTCGGCGTGCTGACCCCCGACACCCCAACCTGGCCTTGGCTGCGCCTGGAGGACACAGCGGCCGGGCGATGAGGGTAACCTCTACATAGAAGAGACGTCCTAGAGATTATTATATTATTATTGCTATTATATTTATTTCTTTATTGTTTTAAATACTATATGTTAACTTAATTATGCTTGTGCTAGACCAAGCCTTTAATTTCTGTGAAGTCGTATTTCAAAAATAATCCAGGACTTATGATTGACATTCAAATCATCGCGGCGTCTTAATTGTTAAAATTTACAATGCTTTTTGAGGGGAATTAAGTTATGTTACATATGTTTATTAGATTAAACAACTGAAGGCGGTTTTAATTGCAATTTGATACCGATTGTTAAAATATTTATACTATATAATATGCACACAAAGCCCAAAATAATCATTCCATAATATCTAAATACATTAAAATGATAGTATGGTATATAAGTGAAGTTGAAAGTTATAATAGATCTAAAAGAAGTACACATGTGTGAATAAAGCACGTGCGAGGCAGTGGAGTGTAACGCCACTGAATCTGAGATAGCCACCTGTCCGTTTTTGTGTTTCCCTCTCGTCTGAATTTGATTAGGGGATGTGCAACATAACTCGGACACCACCTTACCTTCCGTCGTGATGAGAATTAATTAAAACTAGTCCCTGTGTTGCCCATCATAATTAATTCACTTTGTGAGTCAGCGAAATTCTTTATTTCACGTATTATACTGGTAGTAGGAAACATTAGATGAAAAGGAGGGCTAACAAAAAAGAGATAGAGATGAAAGAAAATAAAGATGGGCAAGGAAGAAAGAAATAAAAGTAGCAGGAATGCGCAGAGTACAGTCCCTTGAATTAATGTGTGGGCGTTCGTTTGTCCCTGTAGAGGAAAATAAATGAGTAACGCACTAGCGTCGTGGAAATTTAAGCAGTGTCATGCCACGACTCTAAAGAGTTCTGCAAACATTGAATCTGAAACAATGGTGGTAATTTGATTACATGAATCTTGCATGAGAAGATTGAAATTTTGTTATTGTTGCATGGTGCTTACAGAAACGAGCATATGAGTGACGAGTCATAAATCAAATTATACATTTAATGATTCCTCCAGGTCGCAGCAGTGTTTTGTTTCCTCTTTGTCATTTGACCCCATTAAATCATATCCCACTGATTGATCTGATGTAAACCTCGGGGAATATTTATTTATTGAATCTACAAAACTTAAAGTCGGTCTGGATGGCTTAGTTGGTTAGATGCTGGTCTACTGATCCCAAGGTCGCTGGTTCAAATCCGACACAGACCGATGGTTTTTAAGTGTGCTTAAAAACGACAGCTTTATGTCAGTAGATTTACTGGCAACTCCTGCGGGACGAAATTCCGGCGCACTAACGACGCTGTTATGATCCTGGCAATTGACAGCGTCGCTAAACAACAAATTAGTTTGTTTTTCTAAAATGTAAAACCCTATTTTGCCAGATGGGCGCGTAAGGATTATAACTTACGCAACAATAAGCACAATTTTACACACACACACACACACACACACACACACACACACACACACACACACACACACACACACACACACACACACACACATACTGGGTGTCCCAAAAGACACCGACAACGCTTAGTATATTGTGCGGGATGGCAAACTGATTGTTTTCAAAGAGGAACCCATGTCCGGAAATGCACGGTTTGGACGCCGGAGAGCGTTTGAGATAGAATGCTTGTGACAATGTGTTAAGATTCGTTTTGGTATCTCAATACGGCAGTTATGCAACTATTTAGCCACCCGTGTACTGGGATGAACAACATGAGCATAATAAAATCTCTGGGCATGCGCTAAATTCCACCATAGAGTCCTTCGTGGGCCTCCCATTGCGTTACTTGTGTAGTGTCCAATACAGTAACGTTTTTAACAGCAGTACGACACGTACCAGTACATAGCTGCTGAAATGACCGACTTCAGCACCAGTAAACCTTGATACAAATGTGCGGAATCACCTCGTCACATGTCCAAATCGATGGATTGGTAGAGGTGGACCAGTTCCATGGTATGGTATGGTATGGTATGGTATGGTGTATGGCAGGAGAGGATCCTATTGTTCGAGCCCACGGAGCGATTGAAAATTTCAGACAACCGCACGTGTTGAGTCATGGGCACGAGGCTCACCACCGCCGATGTAGGCTCTGCAATGATGTAGGAGATACACAGTTCGAAGCCCGTTTGTACTGTAGAGAGCTCGATGTTGGGTTTATTCACGAAATGTGAACGTACACCCATCTCACACTTCGATGTGCTACAGCGTCCAAACCGTGCATTTCCAAACAGGGGTTCCTATTTGAAAACCGATGATTTTGACGTTACTACAACATACAACATACTAAGCGTTATCGGTGTTTTTTTTTTTTTTTTTTTTTTTGGGGGGGGGGGTGTTCAACTATGTATGTGCGTAACCGCTAATCTCCAATCGCCGCAAAATTCGGCACGTATATGTATTTTTTTTTTGAAGGAGAAGGTTTTTATGCTATCCATATTATGCAACGTATTACATTCACATGCATTTCTCTACTGGCTCCTCTACAAACAATTTATACAACTGTATGTTATTGAAATACTATTATACTCTGAGTTTTCTCTACTCACTTTTCGTTTACAAAACACAATCACATTTCTTTCTCGACTCACTTTTCCACAAAAAATTCCTGCAATTTTCTTTATGATTGACATACACATACAATGTGTTACATTCACACGACTTTCCCTACTCGCTTTTCTTCCTATAGTATATTTGTGGTTGTTCAATAGTGCTGTATATTATGCCGGTGTTTTAATACGTTTACTTATTTTATTTTATTTATAGTATCCTTAGAGTTTTAAGTAAACCTTTGTTGAACCGTATTAAGTAGTATATGTATTTTTAAATGTGTCCAGAGAAAAACAAGTGCAACCTAAGTCTAAAAATTGTGTAGATATATCGCCAAACAATGGGTCGGATATTTTAGCTAGTAAATTTATACACTTGAAATATTAAATATGGTTATAAATTCCATGAACTATATATTTGTAATGGCATTGGTTCTTGATAATTGTTTTACATATGGACGTATTATCCCATTCTTCAAAAAGAAATAATCTCAGATAAAGTCTTTTTCTGTTAAACATGGAACAATCAAATAAAACATGTTTTAGAATTTGTATTGAAATACAATAATCAGTGTCTGACTTAATGTATAATCCCATGAAATAACTTCCAAATAGTCCATGACCTGTCATAAATTGAGCTAAATTTAAATTTGGAGTGAAATGTGTTACCTTTAGTCTCTGAAGTACTGAACGAAAGAAGAGTTCTTTAGTCAAGGCGCCGTTGGCACTTATTGTGCAAAGGTCATTCCAGTAACCAAAGATGTAGTTCATTTTGTTTTTAACATAACATATGGGGCACATTGTATACGAATAATATAAACTAGAACATGCTGCTGATTTAGCCAATTGGTACGCACATCCATTTCCATTTTCTTATGCCCTGGAATACAAAATAAACAAATGCTTTGTGTGATTTTTGATGCAATTTCTATTTTGAACAGGGTTAGATTCAAATGAATATATCAGTGATAGAAAGGCAGTTTGTGGGTCACTGACTATTTGTGTTCAATATACCACTGTAGCATATACTTTGCTTGGGGCTAGTTTGAAGAGCTTAAAGAGAACCTTATGGTCTTCATGAAAAACAACATACGCAAATCCAATTTGCACTTCAAGAATCGCCATCAATCTGTATAAATAGTGTATGTATGAATATTTGCACAATTTTGGATACAAGGTTGTCGTATTCTGTGACAGGGTGCATAGGAGCCATACGTGTCAAATAAACTAACCCATGAGCCCACATCAAGGAATGAGAAACAGTAAAAGGTAAAGAATAAAGGGTACAGATACAGAGGGGGACACCTTGCTCACGTCGACCTACACAGGTCTATTGTGGCTACCATTCCCCAGGATGCAGGGGGTGTTTGTTGCAATTGGATATAACCTGAGTTAGAGTATGCTGGCCAGCCTGAAGGACTATTACGCTCGTAAGATTGGAAGGTCCCGTGTTCAAATCCCGTATGACCAATCTAACTGGTTTCCCTCAGTCTCAAGGTAAATATTGGATTGGATATTTAATACCATGACACAAAGTTCCACCTTAAGTGTAAAACAATAGTATACATGAAAACTCTGATGTGTTGCACTCACATTACTTTCTCTACTCTTGTACTAGCCATTCATACACACTCTTTCTTATTCCTATATCTTCTTCGTGTTCCATCAGTGTCTTCCAAGGATGCCACACGTAGATATTGAAGAAATTCCTCCCACCACAAACCAAAACCTTACACAGGAAATGATTTGTTATTTTTTATTTTCTCAAAAATGACCAACTGTTTCCATTGAAATACCACTTGTTTAAGATATTACATGAAAAATAAAATAAACTTAATGAGAATAGTCTGTCAAGTCTTCTGCATTTTGTACGAATTTATAGGTATACTCTTGTATAACTGGTAAACGTCACGTCACTGGTAGACGAACACGTGCTGCATAAAAATGGATCCCTTTATAACACACAATTATTTCACAATTATTTCAAATATATTTTTTGTGGCATTAGTCTTTTCCGAGATATCTGTTATTAACGATTCGAATTGTTCAATACTTCTGTCATTCGCTGTAAGTTCTGTCGATCTTCAGTTGTTTCTCGCGATTATATACAGCACCAGTTCGGAATCATTTTACTATCACTGTTGTTTTTGTACCTACATATGACGAAGTCTTGTGTAATTAAAATGAGGTAGACAGAAAATTAAGCTTTCGTAAGAATAATGTGTATATCCTAACGATAGGGAAATAGAGAAAGTCATGTGAACGTAGCATCAGATTTTAAATACTAAGCTCGTCTGACTCGTAGTGGCATATAATTGCCATAGCTTTGACATTTGTACCAATGATAAGTAGCTTATTGTACAAGCTGATGCCATGTTAATTGGGTAACATTTTAACTTCGTATTTTCTACAGAAACAATTGGAGAGGATCATAAAAATAACCGCTCTTGAATGAGCGAAGAAATAAGTTAATGAGCTTAAACTACGTGCGCTAACTGATATTGCTCTTATGACTGAAGGGAAAATTGCGAATTTGAAGCTCAGCTCGAGGAATGTTAGACAGAAAGCTGTCTACTTCTCTCCAAGCCAATAAATGAATGAGTGAATTAATGAATGAATGAATACTACAATAAAAGAATATTTAAAAGATTAAAAAGTAACCAACGCTACTCCCCAGAATCTTCCCCTTAACTCCTTTCAAAGCTACCAATGTCAAGTTGCAACATAATTTCTACATTCTTCGAGGCCTCTTGATTTTGACCCTGACTTCGTGTATCAAATTCTCAGGTGTACGCAAGACCCTCCAATTTACACTCAGCAATGCATCTAGCCTATCTAGCCACTCGCGTCTAACTACTCGGCGATTTCTACGAACTGGCTCAGGGAATCCAGTCCTGTGCTAATGAGCTACTTAACCATTTGGAAACCGCAAACTAATTCTCCTATCTGATAAATGTTGTATACTCTAACCTAACATCGCATATTCCTTTGATATTAATATTTAAAATGATTCCATTTGCTGTTTTTGTTCCTATAAGTTCATTATCGAATATAACCTACCCACATTTATGGCATTTATCGACCTGGAAAATTCTTTAACATAGTCGACAGACAAAAGCTATGGGAGATAATGAAGAAATTTGAATATCCCATACATATAATAAAGTGTATAAAGAGTCTATGATGGTACTGGATTTAGGCTCCGTACCCCATAAACTAAGGCAGAGCACATATTAACTAATCGAGCACTAACAGTCAAGTTGTTAGGTAAGGCTGTGTGGTATCACCTACACGTTTTAATATTTATCTGGACGATATTTTAAATAGATGGAATTAAGGTAATAGACAGTAATTTACAGGTTTTAGCCCATGTAGATGATTTAGTTATTATTCAAAACTCTGAAAATAGTCTCCAGAGAGCAACTTATATGCTCCGTCAGCTGTGTAAAGAATATAACTTTAAAATCTCTGTTCTTAAATTGAAAGAAATTCGTTATTTTAATTACCTAACATGTGACATTTCTTTTAATTATGAGAGAGGTAAACAAAATAAATATCAGTTAATGTGCAGCACCAGTACTGTCATATAGTAGTAAATCCTGCATAATAATACAAAAAGATTTTAGTCACAATCAAGCTGCTGAAATGAAATTTTGAAGATGATTGTTACGACATACAAGTAAAGATAAAATAAGAAACCAAGATATAAGGTAAAAGTTAAACATATTTAAAATACCTGATAAATCAAAGAACGTAGAGGAAGTTTGGGTTCCTACAAAGAATGGACCACTCAGAATACCAAGAAAGGACTCTTGGCCGAAGAGACCCGAGCACACCAAAGCAAAGATGATTTGAGACCTGAACAGGCCGAATGGTCTAATCCTTGCTGGACAGAAGAACAGTTCTTTATCGATAATTAAGTATGATTATAACTACTTCATTTATTAATTCCATTTTAAATAATTTATGTAATGAATCCATAATTTCACTATCATTGGTCGACGGGTTTCTAGGCAGCTTCAGCAGTGAGACAGTGTTTTGAGAGACTTCCGCGTATCTCTGTGGCTTTTTTCTTTGTGGTCTGTAGCCTCCGAGATTCCTTCTGCAAATAAACACCCTTTAGTCGTCTTACTTTAAGCGAAACATATAATTACTAAGTATATTTGTGAGTAGTAACATGCCATCATCGTAAAGCGAACACATGCTATTTCGTAAGGTCCATTAGTGAAATGATATTTGCGCTATCATCGTGGCTGAACAGATGCAGGGCATTCCTCGCTAGTTAAAGTGTCTTGAAGAAATATGTTACTGCTGTGCGAGGTACAATCCCTGTTCGACTTTGATTATACATATTAACTAACCTGAAGGAATAACAAAGGGAGTTAGGTTCTGGCCCCTGCCCGATTGTTGCGACGTTGAATAGCCAACGAGCAAGAGGAACCGAGATGCTAGATAACACGTTAATAACTGTTTGCATTGTCATTTCTACTCCGTATCTCACGAGGGAGGCAAGAAGAAAACTTTTCTGATGATTATGACAAGGAAAGACATAGGAGAGGGGCATATTATTATCCTCGTACTCTATACATGTAACTCTTGACAGGCGCGTGAAAATAACTGACGTACCTGCATCAATTGAAGTTTATCGCGGAGGTGAATCAACGGAAAGTGTGGTCCTTAAAAATGCGGGACTGAGTGGAGCAGAGATGGAAGATTGAGTGAAGGGAACAACATTAAACAAGGACATTATTTGATTCGAAACGCACACGTCATTTATCACAAAACAAATAACATTTCTGTCTGTAGCTTTCATCTTCCACTGGTTTTTCAAGCTGTCGAGTTTAATATTCGTCTTTCTAAATATTACTCAATTTTCACTTTCTTTACAACCTAACTTATATTAAAAAAGTAGTCCTTAAGTACCCAAGGAAACAAATGTGAAGGAAATTAGGTTTTGAAAATTTTAAATTATATTTTTTTATGGAAGCATCACTTGAGAAGTAACTTTGGCCTATATTCGTTACTGTGGAATTTCCTTTACACGTCTGTACAAAGGAAATAACCTGCAAACCGCTACAGGGTTCGATTCCCGATTGGAGGTTGCAATTGTTCTCTAAGTAACATTATTCCCTACATATCCAGTCTGTAAATATGAGTGAGAGTGTGTATGTGCAAGTACCCTAGTATAAAAAAGCAAAAATCTGATGTGTTGCACTCACATGACTTTCTCTACTCGTGTACCAAGTATTCTTACTATTCTTGATACACTTCACGTTTATCGAGATAAACATTTGCAGAAATGACCTTATTCCTAATAGATACTAGGGGAATATGACAATCTAGTAGGTTTTTAGTGAGAGTCAAATATTTTAAAGTTGCCCGCTGTGTGATGGCTTTGAAACTCTGCTCTCTCTTTGCATGGCCAAACGATAAAATGTATAACAACTTTGTATTTCAGAGAAGTATAAATATTTGAATATCTCCAAAATGGTGCACTCAAAAAAAAAGTGTGTTTTAGCAGATATTAATTTTTATGTAGTAAGACTTTTTCTATTCCTTTTTCTTTTCTTTTTCTATGTCAACCGGAATGAAGAGGACTTCTTAGAATATTCCCCCCCCCCTCCAAAAAAAAAAAAAAAAAAACCTCAAGATGTATCTTAAGCATATCTTACTTTGATCAAAAGGGTGGGAAGGTTACTTAAAAATCTTCCTGTCAAATGCTAAGAAGATACCGAAGTTTTCGATTTTGAATTATGCTGTTCACACACACGCACATTCACACGGACCTTATTCTAAAACTTATTTCTTTTTTACACTCAAGCGACCTCAAGGGATTTCAAGTGAAATCTCAGTATATAATAGTAATCATGGCAATCGGAGATCAATTCTCATTACATCTCATCTGATATCTCTTTTCAGGGTTCTAAGTATCGTCGGGTGTCTTGGCGTGCCTACCCTCTGTAAATCCTCTTCCACCAGGTTGGGGAAGGTCTCCAAGCCTCGGCCCGGAGAGGACCTGTGGCAGGAGGGCAGGGAGCTAGTGTACAAGCCGCCACCCGGGAGTTCAAATCTGCAGTTGTTAGGGACCCTGCCTTCTGCTACGGTCTCTCGTCAGGTCCGACCACCCTTCGTATCCTATCTCATCCCACTCCTCCCTCCCGGGGCCGGTAGTCCACTGTCCCGATAGCGGGGACCCCTTCGTAATGTGTACGACTATTTATTTATGCTCAAACATATAACTGATTTTATAACTTAAATATTATAGAATGTTGTAAAAATTAAATTATTTTGTTCTTTAACGACGCTGTCAATTGCCAGGATCACATCAGCGTCGCCGGTGTGCCGGAATTTCATCCAGCAGGAGTTCTTTTACATGCCAGTAAATCTACTGACATGGAGCTGTCGTTTTTAAGCACACTTAAAAACCATCGGTCTGGGCCGGGTTTGAACCCGCGACCTTGGGATCACTAGGCCAGCGTCTAACCAACTGAGCCACCCAGACCGACATAAAATGTTGTACACTCACTAACTGAGATATATAAATTGTGTATTTTAGTAAGACCTACATTTTTTGTATATTATGATTTGGTCTATCTCTAACGGTTTACCAGTTATGCAAAAGTCGTCCAGAGTAAATACGACTACAGGGGCTATAGCCAGAAAATTCAAGATATACATTTTATTTGACATAAAAATATCTCAAACATATGACATTTTAGTCAAAATCGTTAGAGCCATTTTCAAGAAAATCAAAGTTTTTGAAAAATTTTCCATGTAAAGGGTAGTTTAGTGTGGGGCTATTTTCTTCAAAACCTTCGCGTCGTATCCTAGAAAAACGTTAAACTTAAATACCAACTTTGGTTTAAACCGACTTTTCGTTTTTGAGTTATGCTGCCCACAGACACACAGACACACAGACACACACAGACCTTTTCCTAAAAATGCTTTTTTTTGGATTCAGGGGGTCTCAAAACATATATAACGATCGTTCGTTTCCAGCATGTCACAGCTTCATGATGAAAATGATAAGCTTGAAATGCTAGGTATCATTGAAAAATAAAAGACAAATTGGATATATTGGTTTTCAGACGAAACTTTAAACTTTTGTGTTTTGTTTACGTTGCATCTTACTTAGGCGGAGTAACTTGCATGTCACTGCCAGTAGTGTCCGACATTTTAGCGTTTTCTAAACTCGCACTAGTTGTGTTTCGAGAAATAATCGATACTGCACTTTGCCATTGCTGCATGGGAATTCTCTGATCGGTGGAACACCTGTCCTTTAATGAAAATTGAACTGTCCGATTGGATGAAGACCACTCCTGTAATAAAAGTTTGAGCTTAAGAAGGTCCATTAAAGGATCGCTATCAGATTTACAATTAATACATTTGGATAGGTCGAGCATAAAGTTTACTATTCGTCAATCATTTTTCCGTGCGAGAAATGCTTCTTTCCATGGGATATGGTAGACTTTTACTCAAGTCTTTCCCAGTGCTATATGTCTGTTCACTGTATAACACCATTTTAAGTTTAATTTTAGGAAAGCTGCAATATTTTCACACCTTTTCTTCGATCTCTGCCCGATAACAGACTTCAAGTGCTCATGCACCTGTGTTTAGAAGATCGCTACCTAGATTAAAGTGATGAATTTTATAATTGGTGGAGTTTTCTCTACTACATAATTAGTGCTAATCTCAAATAACGTGATCTAAGGTGCAGAAAGGAGTGCATTATATTGTTTTTGTTGCAGTAAAAGCAACTCTGTCCGAAGAGAAAGATGGCACTAACAAGCTATAGATTTAAGGTCTGGTGTCGATGGGCGGGAGATCCATTAATAAGTCGCGGTCACTCACTGCTGCTGAACCTGCTAGTGCTTACTTAATTACAGTAACCTGGTCCCCCAGCCGAAAAAAATGCCTTAAGAGAAAGGGGCGTGGCAGGAGGCGGGAATGGGTCTAGTTCTGTGTTAAACAACACGTGTAATTACTGATTACGTGCCATGTGCTGCCTCTCTCACTGCCTAATCCCACACTTAACACTCTAGCATTAGTATCTACAATGTTGCATGAAATAAACATGGTGCCCCAAAACCCATTTTATTCATTTGTAGCTTCTTTCTTTCTGTTTTACTTTCTCTACTACGTAAATAGAGGAAGTATGGCATTCCATCTAAAATCTTGATGTCAAGGTTTCACCAGAAATAGGTTTTGAGGCCCCCTGAATAAAAAAAAAGTTTTAAAAAAGGTCGTGTGTGTGTGTGTGTGTGTGTGTGTGTGTGTGTGTGTGTGTGTGTGTGTGTGTGTCTGTGTGTGTGTGTGTGTGTGTGTGTGTGTGTGTGTGTGTGTGTGTGTGTGTGTGTGTGTGTGTGTGTGTGTGTGTGTCAGTCTGTGGACAGCATAGCTCAAAAACGGGAAGTCTGTTAAAAACCAACGTTGATATTTTAATCTAACGTCTTTCAAGAATACAACACGAGGATTTTGAAGAAAATTCCCCCACCCTAAACTACTCTTTACATGGAACATTTTAATTTTCTTGAAAATGGCTCTAACAATTTTGATTAAAATGCCATATATTAAAGATATTTATATGACAAATGAAATATATATTTTGAATTTTCTGACTATAGCCTACGTAGTCCTATTTACTCTGGATGACTTTTGAATAACTCGTAAAACGTAAGAGATAGACAAACTCTTATTACATAAAAATGTAGATCCAATAATACACACAATTTATGTCCAAATAATTCTTTCAGAATGAACCATTTGGGAGATATTCCTTGTTACTTGTGTGAGTTTCGGGCATTCTTACAAACCCTTATTCCTCTATCTTCTTTGTGTTGGTTGAGATAAACATTCTCAGAAATTATTTTATTGCTAAATTCCTTGTAGGTTCAAGGGAAATATGGGAATGCAGTACACTTTGAGCGATAGTCAAATGTTTTAAAGCCTTGAGGTTCGTTCTCTTTCCATGCCTAAGATATAAAACTTAATAATGATCTTGCATTTGACGAAAGTTCAACCAAAACTCACACAAATAACAACGAATATCTTCGAAATGGTTCACTCTACAAAAAATGTATTTAGACATAGTGTGTTTTGGCAAGATCTACATGTTTTGTATAGTAAGATTTGGTCTATCTCTTACGGTTTACCAGTTATGCAAAAATCATCTAGAGTAAACAGGACTACATAGCCTATAGCCAGAAAATTCAAAATATACATTTCTTTTTACATAAAAATATCTTAAAGATATGCCATTTTAGTAAAAATCGTTAGAGCCATTTTCGAGAAAATAAAAATTTTACAAACATTTTCCATGTAAAGGTTAGCTTAGAGTGGAGTTATTTTCTTCAAAATCCTCGTGTTGCATCCTTGAAAGACATTAAACTTAAATAACAACTTTGGCTTTTAACCTACTTTTCGTTTTTGCTGCCCACAGACTGACGCACAGACACACACACACACACACACACACACACACACACACACACACACAGTCACATACACACGCAGAGCTATTTCTAAAAATGCTCTTTTGGATTTAGGGGACCTTAAAATATATATATTTAAAATTAACTTCAGTGAGGCAACGTGCAGTCTTAAATTCGTAGAGATGTTCTGTTTGTGTGTATTCACGTACAAAGAAACACAATGTGTAATTAATTTACATAAGAATCACGGCTCTAGAGATTAATGTTCATTTTCCACCCTTCCAAACCTGTACATTATCCTCTAATACCAATGCTCCCTCGTTAGTGCCAGCTAATTCAGTGCAATATTACTTGAGTTCATATTAAAAGCAGTAGCAAAGAGAAACCAAAACTTGCGTGACATGAAGTTAGTTGTTACATTAAGGACACTGATGGGTTGCGAGATATCATCCAATACCTCCTGGTGTCTCCGTTGAGTTGACGAATTTAATCAAGAAGGACTACACGAAACGACAGAAACGCAAGCGCTTGCTTCCTGTTCGCTTCGGTAAACAGCTACACAAATATGTTAATATACATCTGCAATATCTACTTGAAAATTATTGCAGTATTAACAGAAATACCTGACCCTTGGTTTGATGATTTATCCCTACCACGTTTAGGCTTAGCTTGCACTTAAAATAATACTACTTAGTACGCTCAAAAAGTTAATTAAAATCCTTAAGATAGCATAAAGAACAAAACATAAACAAAATAAATGTTTTAATAAAATCAACGGAAAGACACTATGCAGAAGAGCACCGCAAATTCCACAGGAATAAAAGCGACTAGAGAAAAGTGTGTGAATGTAATACATAGCATTTCTATTTCAGTTATATAGAAAACTGTATGAATTGTATGTTGAAAGGCGAGTAGAATGCAAAAGGTCACGTGAATGCAATATGTTGCATTTCTGTTTCACTAATATAGAAAATTATACGAACTGTATTTTAAGATTGAGTAGTGAAGGATTATGTGAATGTGTTATTAAAAGAGAAACGAGTAAGGAAAACCGTGGGACTGCAATACGTTGCATAGTAAGATGGATACCATAGAAACCTTCTCCGTCGGAAAAAAAAAAAAAACAAAAAAAAAAAAAAAAAAAAAAAAAAAACACACACACACTCCAAAAACAGCATTTTTAGACGAACGTCCGTCTCTGTGTTTGTGTCTCTGGCTGTGTGTGTCTGTCTGTCTGTCTGTCTGGCTGCATGTCTGTCTGTCTCGTATATAAGTTTAATATCTGTAAAATTGAAGACAAAAATAGTCGATGAAAGCATGTAGGAAGTATAACTCCAAACTCATGTTACTTCTCAAATGTTCTCAACATGATGCTCACAATATTGTTTTATAATCTGAACTCCCCTTTCCTTTTACAACTTTGTAGCTATGCCAGGCTTGCTTTCCTGATTTACTCATTTTAGCCTCAAAATTGTGTCACACATTAATTTTCTGATCTGAGGTCCACTAAAGCACCTGCTTTCAGCTTATTTAGAGTTATTCTGTGATAACACACTTCATATTTACTTAAAACACTCACTGTCCTTTTCTAAAAAAACATATAAACTGATTCAAGATACCCATTTTATGAACCACAAATTCTTGACTTTTTCAAAAACTTGACGTGATAGAAAAAACGGATTACACCTATCAGCTCAACAAATGACATCTATTTGGGAACATCCTCATTTGAAAACATTTTAGAGCAAAGCAGTGTAATGAGTGATATAGGATACTCTGCCTCCTGGAGAAAAAGGTAACACCGGGGAGAATTGTCGTAAGATGAGAAGGAAGTGAGAAAATAATTGTTTCCGGGCAAGTGGTTTAAGGAGAGGTTGTAAGCTCTATGCTTGCAATGTTAATTTTAAGAAGTTTAATTCCATTTAGAGAAGTGTGAAATTTGACACACATAGACCAATTTTTTAATATAGTAACTTTGTGTACCACATATTGTTTCTATCTTTCTAAAAACAATTAACGAATATATTATTTTTTCACTCATACCCGTCATTGGACACTTAAATTTATTTTAAAGACACTTCTGTCACTTTTTAAGAGTAAAAAGACTAGATTATGATAACATAGGGGTTAAGCTTGCAAAATCAAATAAAACCACAAAATTGATATTTTTGACCCAAACCAGCTTACATCCTCACTTAAAGAACTGTTTTTAAGCCCAGCAACCAAATAGGTGAACATCATTTTGAGTATAAGGGGCTGTAATGATGCGTTTCCAGACTCAAGCTGAGAAAACTTTTCTCGGCCTCAATATAAATAGAGTATTGCGCATGCATTCTCTTACATCCTGAACATTTGCTTATGTTTTAATTTTTAATTCGAATCCAACGTTAGCAAACAGTCCTTCGGGATTTGTATTGGAAAGGCAGAAAAGCTTAAACATTTAAACAATACTGCGAAGAGTCAGAACTTTGCGTGACAATATTAAAAACAAAAATTGCGTGACACAGACAAGCACTTTCTCTATAATTTGAGAGTAAATAAATCAACACCTTAATGACGCCCTTCAGTATAATTTCTAAGTAAGGATCAGATATTCAGGTTCTTAGGTAGAGTTTAAGGTTTAATTTACGAGATAGATTAGAGCAACACTTTTTAAGTTTTTATGTTCCCTCGTTAGGTTAATATTATAAAGATTAAGGAAGCCAAAAGGGCTAAACGTTTTTATACAATTTTTCTGGTACACGTGAGTCATAGCATAACAATTAATACTTCCTCTCATGTAAAGTGAAGCATAAATTTTGCTGCTTTGAGACGAGTTGAAAATAGCAGTAAAATTCTTTGTAGCCACGGTACATAATGCACATTCCAAGATGAAAAACTCGACTTACCAAATATTTCTTACTTCAAATAGCTCAAAACGATTCTTAATCATGAGGTCTGAGGTAATGGAACGGAGGAGATTTCGCCTACTGCGAGCCGATCTATTGTAAGTTGGGGAGGGAGACATGAGGATTGCAACCCCGGAACAAAATAGCAACGGCAGCGCCACAACAACGTGGGAAGTCACTAACAGTTGACAGTGAGCCACCGGGCACACCATTTAAACTGCTCAACGCTACCCAGAGAGGTAGCAAGCGCAAGCAACCGCACCCTCTGCCCGCACCTGCTCGAACCATTGCACTAACAACCAGACGTGCAACATAAGGCACAGGAAAAAAAGGAAGCCGGCAATGAAATTAAGCACCTCAGTATTCGACATGGACAAACCACGCAATAACCCAACACAGAGTGCGCGGTCTTCGGGGGTCGAACCCAGTCGAGTCAAACACGTTGCTGTGGTGCCACTTAACGTTGATAGTGATTATTATTATTATTATTATTATTATTATTATTATTATTATTATTATTATTATTATTATTATTATCATCATCATCATCATCATCATCATCATCATCATCATCATTATTATCATCATCATCACAATTATTATCATTTCATGAAACATCAAGATAAACCAGACCTGTTTTTAGATGAGATCTTCCAGCGTCTACGTGGTCTTCTAATATCTCTAACACCAATAGGTTTGTCTTCAAAGGACTGTTTTTGTCAATCTTTCCTCTGATTTTGAGTGATATAATCCTTCCATTTCATTTTATATTCCCTGATTTCGCAATTTAAATTAAGTATTTCAACTGTTATCTTATTTAAGGGGTGGAATCAAGACTGAAAAATTTAATACCATAGCCGGGATTTGAACCACGGATCTTCCGCTTATCAAGCGGTTGCTCTGACCACTAAGGTACCATGGTCAACAACAGCATTAAGTTTTTTGGGATAAGTAATTATCTCATTGTTTCACGGTTAACGTGATCTTTAAGGCCACGCAATACGTGCCTCTAATTTACTTTAACCATTTCCAATTCATTCCCTGCAATAGGTTTATCCAATCTCTTCTTTTTTATGTTCCATTTATACGCCGCCTATATCGTAGAAGGTCATGTCGTCGGCTTTTAACCTCTTAGAAGAATTGCTAAACAGCAATGGTGTTTATAGCTTAGAACTTAGGATTTCTATTACTATTTTGCATTAAATTCACACCACATTCACACTCCCATTCATATTTCCAAACTTTAGGCAGAGTGGGGAATAATCCTCCAAGCCGGGAATCAAATCCGGGACCCCTTGCTGTACCAACTGAGCTATGGGGCTTGTTTTCATTTTCAGTGTTCGTTTTTGTTTTAATCCGCTTCACTCTCATATGGCATGTCACATCCAAGGTAGGTCTTAAAATATTGCGCTCTTCTAGTGCTGCGTTGTTAGGAATACTTTTAATCGGTTTGAGTCCGTAATAATAAAGACAATCACCTTTGCTTTCTTTGTTGAAATAATTAAATTATGCTTGAATATTGTATTACCAAATTGGTACAAAGTTACTTGTAATCTATGTTTAGCCAGAGAGGCCTGATCATTTGCAAATAGAATTACGTTTAAGACGGTTCATCCTAATTAATCTTTTCAACCGAACTTTCCGCTCGGCAGTTGCTGCACCTAACACGTATACTACTGATAATGACGTCATAATGTAGCCAAGTGACCATGACCACTGTGGTTTAACTTCATTACGATATGTGAGGTAATTCAATAGGCTTGGGCAGTGGGAGTAAAATGTTTGGCATCGTGTTACATTGATGAGTTAACAGATCACATGGAGATTTACGAAGGTCAGTTTTTTATGTATTGTGTTACTGGATTAAAGCAATTTATATACTATTGTTAAAACCGAGCTTTTGCAAAACTCTGTTTAGGAATATGGTTTTACATAATTTTCTGTGTATAAAATTATTGGAATTGCAATGTTGTTTCTTTCTTTTTCTTTCTTTCCTTCTTTCTTTGTTTCTTCAGAATTAACACCATTAATTTTTACTAAAGGTCATAGATTATCATTTATTTGTATTATTACCTTTTTAATCATTAATCTTCGCTATCTTTCTTCATATTGTCCTTCTAGAGGATTATGATTTTTTTTTACCTTATATCTCTATGAAATTTTCAATAGCTGAAAAACTTTTGTTTCTTTTCATGTTATATTTGTAAAATGGCATGCATTATGTAGTTTTTATTATGTAATATGTAGAATAATCTGTTTAAAGAAAGTCTCCCAGGTTAATATTTTCATTTCTCCTCTTTTACTTGACTCCTAGAACTTTCATATTGTTAGTATGCTGGAATTTATTGGAATCTCCTAAGAGAGTGGTTTGTCAAGAGGCTAATTTGGCTAAAACATGAAAGGAGGATTTGTCAGTATTAAACAAGGGAAAAGACATAGACATTTACATACTTGGACGCACTTCCGTGTCCTCAAGAGTGCAGTGAATGAAGAACTTGCCAGATAGCCAGAAGGGGAAGACGTTGAGCCCCTGGAGATGCCTGTGCCTGTTACTGCACCCACTAGCACATAAACATGGCCAAGTGACATGAAAATTCTTCACTTGATGCTATTGATAAAAGTGTTCCTGTCACACACCTACAACTTGTGGTAGGTTCGGCTGTCACATTTTGTTCTTGTATTGAACCACATGGTGATGTTGATATATTCCTTATGTTATTCCCGTCATAAAATACCCTTTGCAGCAACTTAATGTAGTTTATACTTGAAATTTATGATGCATTCTTTCATAAGTTGCACACTTAAATATATTCACATGCATTGCATTCCGTAGGTATCCTAAAAATGAGGGCATCCATTTTTTTACTTTCTCTGCCATGTATATATAGTAGGTAGAGAAGGTATTTCATTCCACCAAAAAGGAAGGAAAAAAGATACCGAGATTTCAGTGGAAAACACGTTTTCAGATCCCCTGTGTATGTGTATATGGTGTGTCTGTGTTATTTATGAACAATTAACTCAAAAGTGAAATGTCGGTTAAATGACAATTTGACATTTATATTTTCCATCATTCCCGATCTCCGGACCCTAATGACTTAGTTGTCGATGGACCCCTAAACCCTATATACTCAGTCATACATTCCCGGATCCCAAACTTCGCTTCACACGGAAATATTTAAGTTGCTGAAAGACAGGTTTAACTTGTTTGATTAAAATACCACACTTTTCAGATATTTTCTTCTTCTTTCCTTGATTACTCTCCGCTTATGTAGGACTTACACGCCAGTCCCTAGGGCCAGACGCCTATCGGGGAGCACAGGAACCTATGGACTGGACAGAGTGAAGACCTGAAAGCGGGTGCTCAACCAAGCACCAGGTATGATAGTGAGGAAGAGGATGATATGAAAAGCAGGCGAAATGGATGATTTGAAGGGTGATAATGGAGCAATTGGTGGAATGAGTGGCGGGGGAAAGCTGAGAACCTGAAGAAAAAGTGACCAGCCACCGCTTCGTCCACGACGAATGCAACGTGCGGGTCCCTGGGATCAGGGTTGCCAACTCGTACGATAATTATGGTGGCATACGATAATTATAATGTTTGTACAATGGTTTCCAACCCGTACGATGATTAAGGGGGTATACGATAGTTTCAATACTGGAGAAATATCATTTTCACTGGTTTGTCACACCAGCGAAATGAAACAAATTACAAATAGTGACACCACTTTTGCCCTCATGGCCTGTCTCCAACCCTCTAAGGCAACAATTTCATATCCTACTAATCCTTCTACCCTTTATCATCTTGTTGCCAGTTTATCCAGATCTGGTAATCTCAATGAAGGCACTGTTCAGAAAATTGATGATCAATGGAGAAAATTCGGAATAAGTGATATTCCGTGTGAAATAAACATGCCTGAACCTGACAGTTTCTGGAGTGCTATTAAACACATGTCACCTTGGTGGAAATAAATTAAATTAAATTATTTTGTTGTTTAACGACGCTGTCAATTTTCAGGATCACATCAGCGTCTCCGGTGTGCCGGAATTTTGTCCCACAGGAGTTCTTTTACATGCCAGTAAATCTTCTGACATGTAGCTGTCGTTTTTAAGCACACTTAAAAACCATCGGTCTAGGCCGGATTTGAACCCGCGACCTTGGGATCAGTAAGCCAGCGTCTAACCAACTGAGCCACCCAGACCGACACCTTGGTGGAAATATGATTTTAAAGAACTAGTGGCCTTTGCATTATCAGTGATTTCGTTCGTATAATCTGTTTCGTTGCCCCACAGAAGCTTCTTCCTAAACTGGGTTTAGTAGAAACCAAAGTTAAAAACAGATTGGCGCTAGATACGGTAAAGGAACGTATTCTGTCGTCTCAGCTTATGACAGAACGTGGTACATCCGAAAATCTGCAGGTCACCGAGAAGATGTTAGGTTTTATCCCAACAACAAATTTGTATAATGCTGCAACAGTTGTAGATGAACTTTCAGATGAATAGTACGAGAACCATAAGTGCTAAAGTTGTAATACTGGTTGAGGTCATCAATCTTGTAAGTGAATATAATAAACATCATTATTATTACATTTTCATAGGTGTTATATTGATATTTTTATGTTGTAGCATTTGGTTTATGATGTACGATAATTTTGAACCCAAATCTATAATTTTGAGTGGCTGGTACGATAATTTTACTTTTGAATGTTGGCAACCCTGCCTGTGATCGAAACCGGGCGGCCTAGGTGGTAGGCCAACGGTCCAATCGCTCGGCCACGGCGCCGCTTCAGATATTTCCACGAAAAAGAAATGTATAACATGAATTTTGTGCAAATAACCTCTGAAATACTCTTTACTCGGAATAACTTTTGTATAACCGATAAACAGTAAGAAATGGAAAAGCACACAATTTATTCAAATACATTTTTTTAAGTTAGCCATTCCGAGATGTTGGTTCTTATTAGCTACAATTTAAAAAAATTCTCAAATGGGACACCTTTTCTCCTCTTTTGTCCACCACCTGATTATGTAGTGGTGGAATTTTAAAGTTAACACATAACAACCAGCTCCTAAAATATCTGACTTGGCTTAAGACAACTAAATTTCCTTATTCCAATTGTATTTAGGCGGTATGTACAATAAATACATTTCTACAAATGTCTATCTGAATTGGCTTGAAGTAGGTAGAAGTATAAATTTTTAAGTACACTTTGTGAAAAAGTGGGTAGAGAAAGTGTCACTGAATGCGAAAAGAAAACATGAAGATAAAATAAAAAAGTTAGAGAAATGCTTGTGTTTGTCTTTCTGCTTTTGCGCCCGTAAAAGCCAACTCATGAATGAGGTATTGGTAAATACCATAATATTTAGGTGTAGCAAATTTGAAATATGCGACATGA
This sequence comes from Tenodera sinensis, assembly GCA_030765045.1. Classification (NCBI taxonomy): domain Eukaryota; kingdom Metazoa; phylum Arthropoda; class Insecta; order Mantodea; family Mantidae; genus Tenodera; species Tenodera sinensis. The sequence continues at coordinate 172,516,729 of CM060963.1, read as the reverse complement.
AGATTTTCAAGAAATCTCCCCCCCCCCCAAACTACCCTTTACTTGGAAAGTTTACACAAATTTTGATTTTCTCAAAAATAGCTCTAATGATTTTGATTAGTATGTCATATATTTAACATATCTTAATGCAAATGAAATGTATATTTTAAATATTCTGGCTATGGCCCATGTGTTTACCCTTGATGACTTTTGCATAACTGGTGAAGGTAAAACATAGATTAAATCTTACTACGCTAAAGAATATAGATCTCGTTAAAAACAGTCTAAAAGATTTTCATTAAATTATTATATGTTTTAGGTATGTTCATTACATAACGAAATGTAAGCTTGGGAACAGCTTGTAAGTCCTCTTCATTATTTTGCGTTACTGCTAAATGAATCCGATAGACAAAATGTTACTACATAAAAAATATGTCTCGTTAAGGCACATAATTTGGGTCTTCTTTCTGTTTAATAAGCCATTTCGGATATATTCTTTGTTCTTTGCCAATAGTTATATTTTTCTCATATGGGAAATTATTCGTTTTTTTTTTTCTATGGTTATTCAAAGGGAATGGAATTTCAAAGTCATCACACAGTACCCATTTCTTAAAAGGTTCGACTATCACTTAAGCCTACAGCATTCTCCTGTTGCAAGAAAATATGTAATAAAACATCCGTAATATATTACTTCAGATAGAATTAACATTTGTAAGAATAGTTTATACAAATGAGTAGAGAAAGTCACATGAATGCAATGCGTGTTTTCTTTCACTCTTCTGCTCTTTTTCTCTCTGAATTTATTGCTTAATCGAAAGTTTTCTTTCTTCTTGTACTATATCCGCTATTTTGATTCTTCCTCACCATTTTTTTCTTGCACATTTCATTGTTGTTACAGACCTCTCCTTCGTCTGTTTCATCTACTTTTATTCGTTTTATCTTTTCTCCTTTATAAAAATCCTCTTTATTTGCACTGCGCAAAGAGTTCAATGAAAACTATCCTTACCTCACGACTGCTGCATCCATTGCTCCCATCCACACAAAACATCTTGAACCCAGGGTAGGTGATCGCCTGGTTATTTTCCCCCCTAAACTTTCCCAAGTTAAGCATTTTACCCCACATCTTCTTACTAATTTTATTATCTACTATTGCTATTGTTGTTTCATTCCGTTCTTTTGGCTATACCTTCTTTTCGATTTACTGATTCTATTTCTTGATAACAGTGTTTGCTTGTATTTTACCACTTTTTTCCGCTTCTCTTTTGTTATCTGTCTCACTTATCATAATTCTCTCACCTTCTTTCCTTGCCTACTCTTTCGCTTGTTCATATTCTGTCAAAATGATGAATATGGTTCTTGTTCGACCACAGATGCTGATATAAAACAATTACTACGAAGAAGCCTGTTACAGAAGAATAGTCCAGAAGTCGTTTTTACCCCAATGCAAAGCTGCCAAAACACTATTAGTGCTATTACCGAAATATTTGTGTTTGAGGGGGCGCCACCTACTTGTTGCGAGCCCCTTGGCACGGCGTGGTACGACTCGACGTTGGTTCTACCCGGTAACGGATCCTACTCAGGATTGCTTTAACAGAGGAATTGATGTTGTAACAACATTTCATCTTATCTATCACGCCTCGTCTACCTCACTCACATTTGCCTTGTGTACTCTGTCCAAATGGTATAGCCTGGCAGCTCAGTGCAAAAATCGACTAAATCACATCGCCCTTGTAAGTTAATCGTTTTCATTGCTTTTCTGTTCTTGCAAAGGACGAAAACAAGCTTCCCATGATTACACCAGGGTATAGTCGTATGCAGATATTTGCAGCGTCAGAAGAGAGAGTGAGAGAAGGAGAAAGAGGAATGGGCATAAGTTAGTTGCGAAGTTTTCTTCTGTTTACTAATTGAATAATGTGATATGTAAATTATGGGCGGTGCAGTCTGAGCAAGCATTACTTTTACATAAATTGAGTAAATTTAGAGTACTCAAAATACTATACAACACAAATAAGTGAAAATTTTACTACATTATAAGAATAAGATGAGAAATGCTTTGGTTTGTTTCACGATTCTAACTATTAAAATAGAGTTTTAAAAGTTTAATCCCATTAACGCACAATTCAACATGCATTAAATTTAAAAAATCTTATGTGTTGTACTCACATGACTTTCTCTTCTCTTGTACTAACCATTCTTACAAACTCTTATACCTACATCTTCTTCGTGCTAGTTGAGATAAACATTTATACAAATTATCTTATTCCTTATTTCCTTGTAGGTGAAGGGGGAATATTAGAATACAGTAGGCTGTGAGCGATAGTCAAATCTTTTAAAGCTTTGAGATTCTGTTCTCTTTGCACGCTTAACATATAAACAAATGAAGAACGATGTTCCATTTCACGAAACGTTCAAGGTTTTCGAAACTGACACAAATGGTTCACTCTACAAAAAAAATATTTAGACATAAATTGTGTGTTTTAATAAGATCTACATTTTTTGTATATTAGGAATTTCTTTATCTCTTACGGTTTACGAGTTATTCAAAAGTCGTCCAGAGTAAACAGGACTGCATAGGCTATAGCCAGAAAATTCAAAATATACATTTCATTTGCTGTACAAATATCTTAAACATATGACATTTTAATCAACACCGTTAGAGCCATTTTTAAGAACATCATAATCTTCGAAAATTTTTCCATGTAAAGGGCACTTTATGGTGGAGTTATTTTCTTGAAAATTGTCGTGTCGTATTCTTGAAAGACATTAAACTTAAATACCAACTTTGAGTTTCAACAGACTTTTCATTTTTGAGTTAAGCTGTTCACAGATTGACACACACAGATACACACATATACACACACGGACCTTTTTCTACAAATGCTACTTTTGGATTTACGGGGCCTCAAAACATATACTTCTGGTGAAATTTCGACATCGAATTTTTGGGTGCAATACTTTACCAGTAGATAAAGTGAAAATAGAGTGAAAAAGTGATAGAACAAGTAAATAATTTTAATTAACTAGGCTACAATGCATAATTTTAATACATGTTTCATATATTATAATTATTTTGTAATAATTATAAAGAAATCTTAAACAAACTAGGAAAGAAACTAAATTAAAATTCTATAAAGTAATTATGGCTCAGAATATTGGATGCTAAACAAAGAGAAGGGAGAAAAATAGAGGCCGCAGAAAAGGGATTCCTAAGGACTATTGTACTAACAATATTTAGTGCAAGAGTGAGTAGAGAAAGTCATGTGAGTGGAACACATCACATTTTTATTCCGTGCTACTGACAGAAGGAACTATTTTTTCCTCGATGAAATATATATTGCTATAACTGGACTTTAGATGACCGATGTTAGGGCCCACTCATTTCAATATTATCTTTGAAAATTTAAAACTGCATTTGGAAATAGATATTAATTCCATAATATCTACTTGTTTCTTCTTTGTAGATTTTGAGGTAAGGAGCGAAGTGCTTTTTGGAGAAATATGAATACACACAGCCACAAATAGGCGATAGGTTTCACATACGCTATTGAGTTTTAGACATTTCTATATTATTTTGAAACTCAGAACTTAGACATTTTACACTAAACATGTTGTGACAAAGTGACAAAATCATCCCAGTTTTGTTCTATCATCTTATTTCTCTTCTAAACTTTTGCACAAAAACATAGTTCTCTACTGCGACGTTTACACAGTCTAATCTTTCGTGATATTACAACTTACAACAGTTTTTTTTTCTTGTAGCCTTGACTCAGCCGTTTCACTGTCTCTCTTCACTTTCTTTGTCTCTCTAAAGCTAACTCAGACAATCCAATCACTCAACACACATTAAAAATTCTTCACTTCGATGGGACGTATCTTTCATGGCTGTCTCGCGCTCCTGACACACTGACTCAAAAATTGGCTACTTCCACGCGCTCTGCAAGGTTTTATGACGGTATTGGCGTAGCCAGATCTTTCTGGAACGCTTATAAACAAGCCCACTGCCGGACACTCCACGAATGCTCTGTTGCGCCTTATTGTTGTTAGTCACTGTTCGCGTGAGTAGCGTGGGAAGCTTGACGTGCCACAGCAGTAGGTTGGACCCTTAGTTGTGTTGTGGCTGCCGAGGGCCGGTGTCACATACTTGAGTTTAATAATTTTCGCACCTCTATATTGTAACAAATTTAAATGTAACAAATTTAGCAAATCTTTTTATTTTCTCAAGCTTCAAGTACAGCCATACTACTCGTTTCTGTCTCTTAATCTTTCCAAACTCTCACACCATACTAGTTTCTGTCTCTTAATCTTCAACAACTCAAAAACTGTCCTTATGGCAACCTCCTGAAAATCAAAGAGTCTTAATGACATGGAGAAGCCATGTCACACTGCTCCCTCCTCAGAGCTGGTCGTCCCGACCAGCACTATCACTGCGGCATCTCCCTTGCGCCCCGGTGGATTAACCCATCGAACCTCTTCTCCTGGTGATCCACGAGGGCCTGGTGGTCCTGGTATACCTTGAGGTCCTGGGTTTCCATCTCTTCCAGGCATACCTTTAGTTCCAGGTTCACCATCTTTTCCCGACAATCCTGGAGGTCCAGTCATGCCTTTGTCTCCTGGAGGTCCCTGAGGTCCAGGTAACCCTTGTAGACCAATGAGACCACGGTGTCCTTTTGCACCCTTTGGACCTTCTTCTCCTCTATCACCCTTACCTCCCTCTGGCCCTGGAGGTCCTGGCTTTCCTCTAGCTCCCTGTGGCCCTTCTACACCCTGTGGTCCAGTTTCTCCTCGAAGACCCCGTTCTCCTGCTGGTCCTGGAGGTCCATTTGGACCAGGTGGCCCTGGAAGACCTGGTGCCCCTGGAGTTCCCGGAGGTCCTGAAGGTCCTACAGGTCCCTTATCTCCCGGTCTTCCTGCAATACCAGGTGTTCCTGCTTTACCTGGTGCTCCCTCTGGTCCCTGTTCTCCAATTGGTCCCGGTGGTCCTAGAGGTCCTGCAATACCTTGTGGTCCTGGAGGTCCTTCACTGCCTGGCTTCCCTGGTGGACCTGTCTCACCTTGTGCACCTCTCTGACCTCTGAGGCCAGCAGGTCCTGTTGGGCCGGGTAATCCTGGAAGTCCTCTGTCTCCTGGAGGGCCCTGTGGACCAGGTTGTCCTGGAGCTCCATGTTGTCCTTGAGAGCCTGAGTCACCCTTAGGTCCTTCAGGTCCTGGTGCACCAGCTTGTCCTGGAGGTCCTGGATTGCCCTGTTCACCTTTCATTCCTGGGAATCCACGTTCACCCTTCATTCCAGGCAAGCCTACCAGACCCTGAGGGCCAGGGAATCCTTGTAAACCTTGAGGGCCAGTAGGACCTCGCTCTCCAGGGGGCACGATCCTAGGTATCGCTGTTGGATAGTGTCCCTTGGTCCAGGTAGGACGATGTATGCCATCCTGCTTCGAAATTCTGCAACAGTACCGCCGGTCTTGACGGTCCCTCGTCCAGTTGCCCTTCTTCCTGGTGTGTTGACGGGCCATCCTGCGCACTTTGAAACGGCTCACTGGGTACCATGTCCGCCGACCTCTCTGGCGCACCTTCGCAGCCACCTTGCTTCCGATGGGTCCGGCAACAAACCCCACCACATCCGCGCGAGTCGCGTCCACCGCTGCACTCGTGTTCACTCGTGCTCGGCACGGCCTCTCCTGTATCCTGCCGTCCACGATGATGTCCACCATTCTTCCGTTCACGGCACTATGCGTCAGGTGATTGGATGGCCCCGACGGTCCCCCCATGTCACACGCCAAGTCGGTTCTCGCGTGTTGCTCGTTTGCTTGTGCGCTTCCCTGCTGATCGTCCGAAACGGGCGCAACTGTCGCCTCGGCCACTAGGTGCTCCCTCCCCGGCTCCGCGCTATTCCGTCTGCCCCTGGCATCCAGTACTTTGACGCTCTCGTCAACTCTTACTACCAGGGCGCCAAGACGTTCCCCGTCGTCCTCCACGACGTCCACGTGCTGGCAGAGGTCTTCCACCTTTTCGCCGAGTTGTTCCACGTCTTCCGTCACGCCAATCCGTTCGCCGAGTTGTTCTACGTCTTCCGTCACGCCAATCCGTTCGCCGAGTTGTTCCACGTCTTCCGTCACGCCAATCCGTTCGCCGAGTTGTTCCACGTTTTCCCTCATATCATCCGAAACGGGCGCAACTGTCGCCTCGGCCACTAGGTGCTCCCTCCCCGGCTCCGCGCTATTCCGTCTGCCCCTGGCATCCAGTACTTTGACGCTCTCGTCAACTCTTACTACCAGGGCGCCAAGACGTTCCCCGTCGTCCTCCACGACGTCCACGTGCTGGCAGAGGTCTTCCACCTTTTCGCCGAGTTCTTCCACGCCTTCCGTCACGCCAGCCAGTTGCCCGTCAATTTTCGCCGATAGCTCCGTCTTCATCTCTTTCAGCTCGGCAGCGAGGTTGTCGTTTCTCGTTTCCATTTTGGCAAATAATTCTTTCATCATTGCCATCATCCTGGTTTCCGAATATCCCTCCATCCCACTTCCTGACACCAAATGTAACAAATTTAAATGTAACAAATTTGGCAAATCTTTTTATTTTCTCAAGCTTCAAGTACAGCCATACTACTCGTTTCTGTCTCTTAATCTTTCCAAACTCTCACACCATACTAGTTTCTGTCTCTTAATCTTCAACAACTCAAAAACTGTCCTTATGGCAACCTCCTGAAAATCAAAGAGTCTTAATGACATGGAGAAGCCATGTCACAATATAAAGAAAATACACGTGATGGAAGACCGAAATGAGTATGTGCTTCAATAGAGGGTTTATATCGTATTGTTATTGTTTTAGAAAACACCTCCAGATAACTTGTAAGTGAAAATTATCGTTACAAAGCGTTTTAAATCGGCATCGGTAAAAATCTCTGTTGTTCTGCATCTCAGCCTGAAGTCCGAATTTATGAGTCTACCTAAGATCTTTTTCTCGAAATGAAAAATGCATATCCGTTTCAAGAATTTATAAACACGTTCTGAATTAGTGTTGTAAAAATACTGTGTATAGTATTGTATAGTACTAAAAAATACCCCAGCGCAAAAGCCCATGAAGGGCCAAGGCTTGCCACCCGGCCGCTGCATCCCCCACCTCTGCCCACGAGGGCGTCATTAGTGGGGTGCAGTAGAGGAGGGTCGGACGTGGTCAACGCTCTGAGCCCTCGCGGCCAGCTATGCGGCCTTCACAAACTGGGGTTGCTACTTCTCCACCAAGTAGCCCCTCTGGTCCCTTCGGGACCTAACGAGACTGAGTGCACCCCGTGTCAGACGTACCACCGGGGGAAAATCTCAATGCCAGTACCGGGGATCAAACCCAGGTACTTCGTGCCAGAGGCAGACTCGCAATACTGGTAAATTGTAGAATACATGCAACCTTCAATACCACAGCAATTGGCGTTGTGCATAACCAACAGGCGATTTGTTTTTGTCTTTAAGGAACGTGTAATATATAATACTGCAATAATTCTTGTGGCTAACCTTTGTTCTAAAACCAATGGTGGTACCAGTTTTAATGTATGGATGTGAAACATGGATAACTGCAAGAAAGATCGAGAGTAAAGTACAAGATTGCGAAATGAAAAGTATGAGAACTAAAGCATGTGTACAAGATTATATGAAATAAATAATATTATGAATTGAGCTTGGTTCAGGTGAAGAAATACTTCACTGGCTTTCGATTTTGTAAATATAAATAATCGGAGGCCTGCAAAATTAACATTAAATTAGAGGCCTGTAGGAAAATGAGATTTAGGCAGGCTAGGGCTGTAAAACTACGGTAGACTATCTACACTATCATAAGGACATGGATTTTAGAAATACACGATCCTTTATCAACTTAAGTCCTGCCTACTTCTTGACTACCCCACCAAAGTGTCTATATTAAATGTTGGTAATTGTTTAACTTTTTATTCGCAGCTGAAACAACGTTTCAGTCTACCAAATTCAAAGAATCTTTTTCCCCTTATAATTTTGAGAGCTGAAATATGTGCTCTTCATGTAACTGCTATCTGAACATACTCGGTTCTAACTACGCGAACCTGGAAATAGTTGTTTTCTTGTTGACCGAGTTCACTGAACGCCTAACTGCTTTAGCTACTCTGACTTATAACTGATTGATTTTCGTCCACACATAACTTTCCTGGCTAATGACTTCTTATTCTTTGTTGGAATTGTAACTCGTGCCTCCTATATTATACATTCCTTTTAAAACACGTAAATTATATATTGCAATGAATTAGTTATTTCCCTATCATTTCTTTATAAAATCATTGTGACGCCGGTAGTGGCAGCAGGTCAGAGACGCTCGAAGTCAAGCTACCTCACTCCACTGTGCGGTGAGTAAACAACAATGGAGCGGCAGAAGAAAGTGTTTCCAGACTGATCGCAAATTTTATGCTGCGGACTTATTTGTGAGATGTTCGAGAAAAGGTGGATTTCAAGAAAAATCCGTGCTACGTCATTCTCGTCTGTATAAGAGAATGCGGGGACTAGGCAAGTGAGTTGTTTTTGTAATGCAGTTGTGAGTGTTGAACGTGACACCTGCCAGCAGTGTGTATGTGTGTGTGTGTGTGTGTGTGTGTGTGTGTGTGTGTGTGTGTGTGTGTGTGTGTGTGTGTGTGGTGTGTGGTGTGTGTGGTGTGTCGTCACAATCACTCTTGAAGTGAGGCAATTTTACTGAGTGTTGAGTGAGTCAGAAGCAGCTGTTTGAAGAAAGAGACAGAGTCAGGGAGTAAAGAGAAACAATGGAGTGTGTTACGATAGGACGAACAATTCTGAGTTGCAAGGTCACGACATACTATAGACTATGATAACGACGAAAAAAGAGGACTTCGTTATTTTTTTGTGATTCGCCTTAGAAGGGAAAATAAAGTGACAGAAAAACTAATTAGCCGTTACCGCTTTTTGACACTGGTGTCAGAAGTGGGATTTATCACGCTTTGTGTCACATTTTTTATTACTGATTGCTAGAGCTTGATTTTTATAACTACATCTTTTTTCTGATGCGCTTTAAGTGAAGTTACGTCATTTTAAGAGTACTTGTTTCCACAGTTTTAGACATTTTTACCTTGTAGGGCATTTTACAAGTTATACGTCATTTTTAAGTTATTTTCAAGAATAAATTCTCCTTTTTGTCATTTTTTACGAGTGTAGTTGCATTTGTTCTTATACTAGAATCAATTTCAGAACCTCAAAATATAAAAGCTCTTGGAAACCTATTGGAATATGGCTTCATTTGTTAAATAAACACTTGGACTCATTTAATGTCTATTCTAAGACACACTTGTCCCCTGAAGAAATGAAGGGTCAATTTACCTGCTACTTTTGAGGGTCGCACTATGCCTACTGTTACAATACCGTCTTTATGAGGTAGAAACTAGTATTTGAGAAATTTGTATTACGTCATGACAAAGATTTCCTCGAAATTTAAAATCAAATAGAATTGATGATATCAGTTGATAGTAATCTAAGTTGTGTGGAAGGTGAAGCGGGCAAATTTATCGTCGCTAAAATGGAATATGTATTGAACAGGAATACTGGATGAAACAATTGCAAGATTTCTGATGTATTATCACGTAAGACGTAAGAGGTAAAGAGATTCTTGATGAAGAACTGGAAATGCGTAATATTTGTTGGTTTAAGCATGCAATATTAGTTGATAATAGAGTCTCTTAAATTTTGAAACTTACATAACCTATTTGTAAAGTATTGTAAGTCAGTATTTATGATAAAGTAAAGTGAAATATGCAAAGAGATCAACAGATGAAGGTAGTTTTTAGGTCTTTGATCTTTCAGGTAATTCTTAATGCATTTTAAGGTGACAAAGTAATAATTTTAAGGTCATTGTTCAGATCTTAGTGCTTACTTCAGTTATTGAGAGACTTTCTTGACTGGTCACGTTTGGTTTTTTGGGTTCATGGAACCAACTACAAAAGAGTATTTAATGTTATCTTTCCTTTCTTTTGAAAGCTGAATGAGTGCAATTATTTTTCAGTTAACTATAAGCCAATTCTAGTCATGCAAGATATAGCAATAGTTATCTAACTTTGATGTTTTTTTTTAATTACTCACAATTGAGAAATTGGTGAAATTAATGTCACTTAATTTTACTCAACATCGAATAGCTACTAATCACATCCAGAAGCTGATGTAAAATTCCAGGAGGACTGATTATTATGAATGATGTTCAGCTTTTCATGACAAGTACTTAGAAATCAACTCTGAGTTCACCCTCGTATACGTTGCAACATAACTAAATGTCCCTTTGTATCATGTTTTATTGACACAACTTGTGAACTATAAACAAGTAACTGACATTGTTTTACAGTTAAAATGTTCCATAGTACGATACGCACGCCCAGTTTGTCATGGTGTGTTCTACTTCTTGGGCGATGGCTGCTAAACGAGGTCCAACTAATTGATCTTCGGCAAGAGCGCCAATTAACCACTACATCAAAACCATCACGTATTGGGAATGGGTGGAGCATCTTACTAATTTGAGTTATATCAGCTCTACGTCCCTGGACGTACTGTCTGGAATGTGACGCAGGCGGAGAGGCTTCTACATATGTAGTAAAGTGGTTCAAAGTGTTACCTAACCTAAATAAATACTGGGCAGTATCACATCGCCACCCATTCAAAGCCATTAAATTTCTATGTGCTTTACTATTAAGAATCCTCCATCCAAATTACATTATCCATTATATTTTCCTAGAAAGGAATTCACAAGAAAACAAATCCTCAGTGAACCACTTCTTCATTGGAAAATTATTAAAGATATAACATGAAATATCTCAAAAAACGGCATTTGAAACAAATTTGTATACTTTAATAAGCTCCAAATCGTTTCTGAAGTAAGATCTCTTACGGTTTTCTAGTTATAACATGCAATCCGAATGAGGATTACCTGATAGACTATTCGTACAAGGTTTAATATATTTTATTATTCATCTCAATAACATCAACATACCACATTTTGATAGAAATCGTAGCCATTGCACTACTAAGCAACAATGACGATATCTCCCTGCGAAGCTTAATTTGTGAAAACGCACACATGGCCTCCTTTAAGCCTTACGAAGCCTTACAAATTACTAACAAAATTGTATTCTTGGAGCAAGATAAAAGTTCATAATGAAAAATAGCTATTAGTAATTTAAATAAAAGATTTTAAATTACACACTTCTAAATTATTTTCAAACTCATAGTCCATAATAGTTGTATCGTACAAATGCATTCTGCTGCAATAATTTTCACACCTCTTTAATATATACATATAATTTGCCACGTATGTGTTTTTTTCATGGACAAGGTTTGCATGCTATCCATTTTACTGTAACATTCATATGGTTTGCATTACTCGCTCTTCTTTTACGTAATAAATTTGCAAATTCTTCCCTACTCGCCCTTCAACACATAAGTCGTACAATGTTTTATGAGTGAAATAGGAATGTCACATACCACATTCACACAGTTTTCTCTACTCACTTTTCTTTTATGAAACACGATCACATTTCTTTCTCTATTCGCCCTTCAACACACAATTTATAGAATTTTCTATGATTGAAATAGAAATGCAATACATTACTGACATAAAAATTCAACGTCGTACCTTGACTCAGCTTTTCCTGATGTTTTATTTGCGTATTTTGTTTATTTTGGGTTGTTTATAATATTCAACTTAAGTCTACAGGTCTAGAATCGTCAAGCCACGAGCAATGCCGGGTATTTCAGCTAGTAAAAAATTAAATGCAGGGATAGAAACTAAGGTCTCATAGCATATGAAGATACTCTTACATATGTCAACTAAGAATGCCGAATTATTTCATAATTTATTTCGACAAATATATAATGCTAAGATTGGATAAAGTGTTGCACCTAACTCCGAATAAATTTCTGTTATGTACATTGATTGATGATATACACCTTGGCCAATTTTTACCCGAAAGCAAACCCCTGCTTACACAGTCTAGAGTGGATTCAGTCACTTCTATTCTAGAAGAATTAGGCGTCCCTGTATAACACGTCTACCCTGGAGAAAACTCTTTTTTAATCTCCTTAGCTGTGTTGAAGATCCGAGGCAGATACCGGAGTTTAATCGTATCCGATAATGGACAGGTGAAGGACGTAACCGTCGCTCCTCCGCCGCCCCCCCCCCCCCCTCGCAGCCCCTCCCGGCCCATCAATACATTTGTTTGAATTGGGTCCAGACAGGGAAAGAGTCAGAGTAGGCTGGTACGACACCGGAAATTGAATTCCAATTTTGTTCGATACCGTGAAATAGAATTAATATCTCCACTGCGTCTGACGTTAGCATCAAAACAAGTCAGAAGCCTGAACTGTGCACAGTGAAATAGTTATGCAAATAAACGTACCAATGTGTTTCAAACACGTAAACACACCTACTTACAATGCACTTTTTCGCTTCCATTCTTTTTTTAAACTGTGACCTACTTCCAGTGCTTTTGTTTGAATCCTTCGTTTTCCTTTAGCATGCTTCCATTGTGTGAATCGGTATTTTCTATAAACGCCAAAGTTCAGGGAAGGTGATCTGTTGGTAATTGAAAGGAGAAACGTCAATGAAATGATAACTATAAATATATATAAAAAATAAATTTTGATGTGGAGCTTTCACCGGAAATAATTGTTTTGACACCTCTTAATCCAAAAGAAAAGCAGTTTTAGGAAAAGGTCCGTGTGTGTGTGGGTGGGTGGGTGTGGGTGTGGGTGTGTGTGCGTGTGTGTACGTGTGCGTGTGCGTGTGCGTGCGTGTGAGAGAGAGAGCAGCATAACCCGAAAGCCAGAAGTCGCTTCATAACCAAAGTTAGTATTTAAGTTTAACATCTTTCAAGATGTGACAGGAAGAGTTTTAAAAAAAATTCCTCCACCCTAAACTGCACTTTACATGGAACACTTTCCAAAGATTTTAATTTTCTCAAAAATAGCCTTTACAATTTTCATTAAAGTTCCATGTATTTAAGGTAATTGTGCAGCAAATGAAATGTATATTTTGAATCAGTAAAACATTTGCAATTCTAGTCTTATATAGTAGTTTAATAGGGGGGGGGGGTGAGTGTGTTGGGTTTAAGGGCCCGTCGAGTTTAATAGGTGTTTCATTTTAGTCTTAGTTTCTTAATGCTTTTCTATTATATTCAGATTTGTTTAATTATTATTTATTTTGTTGTGTCACTTACTTGCTCAGTCAGTATACAATTTGCAATGTCTTGTCTTCAATAACAGCATAATAAATAGTTTATGTTTAGTTTCTTTGTATTCTTTCTTGTATTCATATTTTGTATTTAGTTAGTAGAAATAAATTACATGTAGCTACTGTAATTGGAGCTTTGCTCTGTTGTAGCACATATGAGTTGATAAATAAATGAAATAAATAAACATTACAATTGGTTTCTGTGATCGAGCAAGATGGCTCCGCGGTAACGTGTGAAGCCTGCATTCGGGAGTCGTGGGTGCGATATCCGTCGATGGCGTAGTCTGTATGATTTCTCGATTAGCTTGATTTCCTTTCCAACATTTCCCCTTTATTGAATTTCGCTATCATCTTTGAGGTATCTACTAGGTTTCGTGGTATGTGGCAGTGCCGAACAGATGGAAAGAGTATTTCCCGTGTGCACTAGAGGGCTGTCCACCAGTTGTTTGTTAGATAGTGTTGAGTTGAATGTGTAGCGAACGGACTGTTTTAAGTGTGTGTTGGATCAGTCAGTGTTGAGATAATCGGCTTATAGTGAGTCTATCGTCCGAGCCAGTTGTTTGTGAGACACAGTAGTAGAACTATCAGCACCATTAGTGATGTGCGTGTAAAGGTCAAGAACAGAACAGCTGTGAGCTGCAAGAGCACGACGAATTGTAAATTGTGGGAACAATAAAACAGAGAAGTGTGTTTTGTTATTGTGATTAACTTCACAGCTAATAGGCGAAGCGGAATATATATTTAGGAAACTTTGGTGTAATAAGCATTAGAATGTCCAAAAAATATTAATAGACATTTTATTATTAATTTCGCAGAGACATTGTAATAACTTCGTTGCAATCGTTAGACCAGAGATGTGTTCATAGTTATCTAGCAAATAATTTCATTTCAGTATTTAGGAATTCCGGTTCAGAGAATTTCGCACTATTCAATATACAAATTTTAGTTTCTGTACTAGTTGAGAAAAGAAATAAAGTTACAGAAAAAAAAATAACTGGACTTGTCAAATTTTATCTATCTTAAATATACATATTTTTACTCAAAATAATTACAGAGCAAGTTATTCAAAATTTCGTCTTCGAATTATGTGGTTCCACACTAGCGCACACACCGACAAACATTTGTAGCATTGAATTCCTTATTCTGCAGCTAGGATCAGATTTCGTTGCTCTTTTACTCTGAAATACATCTATCCTTCGTATCTGTTGCAGAGAGACAAGCACAATTTATAGGTTATGTCTGCAACATAGGGGACACCCCACGTTCTACAACCTATATACATCTATCGTGGAGGAAGGAAGAACGGATGAAGTGAAACAAACACAGAAGACTAAAGGTGACAGGAGACACGCATCAGAGACGCGCGGAAGTCCCTGACAGTTCCAGGACGTCCAAGAGCCAGAGCCTTAGAGTGCGTGATGAAGGACTACACGATCAAGCAGCCCTCTAGTGCCCATAGGGAGTACTCTTTCCTTTGAATAAGCATCCACGCGATCTATCCGCCTAATGCTGCAATACTTGAAACTTGAAAAATGGGATGGAAACGGAATGAAAGAGAATGTTGGGAAGGAAAGCCTAGTAGGTACATGAGAAGCAATTCCAGCATTTGCCTACCGGGCAAACAAAACCACTAAAACCCCAAGGTCAGAGTGGGTGGTCGATGGGAATCAAACTTGGGACCCTTGGGACCTCCAAAATGCGAATTCACATGGTTTCTTAGATGCATGTCGCTCATTAAATATATTTTGACAGCAGGTGCTGTGTCCAGATTGGTAAATTACTTTGACTATCTCTGCAATCAAGCAGTCAGCATTCTGACTTCTCAACCTAGAAATGTAGGGTTCGATTCCCGGCTGAAACTACCAGAATGATTCCCTATCCCCCACGGAATTTGGGAGTATGAATGTGAATGTGAGTCAAAAATAGCAATAATGAACGTTAAGAAATTCTAGAGTTCAGCGAGTAATAACACCATCAGTTGTTTCTTAATCAAAGCCTCCGACATGACCAAAGAAGTTAAAGGAGCCCCGCAAATGAAAAAAAAGTACCTTGTTTCTGCCCTGACAAAATATCTTTAAGCAATAAAAGTACATATGCTTTGAAAATTTGTGTACACCTTCCCTAGTACGTGGAGTGTCTTGCAATTTCTGTGCACATCGACGTCGTGAAAGATGCAAGATAAACCGTTGCTTTTTTATAACTGTTCCTAAATTTAGTATAATTCTGAAGCATTAAGAGGAGAATAAATTTGCGTATTCCACAATAATGGTGCTTTATTTTAAGAAGCACGTATTCTGGCCTCGGTTAGATTTAACAACAGAAATACCTGCTGCTAAGGATGCGGAACAAGCAAATAACATTGAAAAAAGTTGAAATTGGCGTATTAAGTGAACTGTGAAGTAGCAGCAATTAAACACGAACAAAAACGTGAAACAACTGTAGTGTAAAATATTAAACATAACAACAGTGTTTCTTACACATCGAGAAGAAAAGCGAGCTAAAAGCCTTTTGATATGCAACTGTGCTAGATATTAAAAACTTGTGGAAGACTGTAGGTACTATCTTGATCTTATCAACATCATATGCGCCCTGAATATGTTGTATATACGTCGATACACAGCATGTTAAAAAATCTGATGTGTTGCACTCACATGACTTTCTCTACTCTTGAGAGAAACTCTGTATCTTCTTCGTTTTAGTTGAGATAAACATTTGCAGAAATTGCCTTACTGTGTCAAATGCCGGAAAGATATTAAACTTAAATACGAGCTTTGGTTTTTAGCCGAAAATATAATAATAAATTTAATTGTATATCTTTATCTTATGTAATTAACTAAGAATAATTGGAATACACCTCCATATGTATTTATTATTAAAACACACACAGACAGACAGGCAGACAGATAGGCAGACAGACCAACACACACATAGAGCATTTTCTAATAATGCTTTTTTTGTATTCTTGAGGCCTAAAAACATATTTCTGATGAAATCTAGACATCGGATTTTTGGGTGGAATATAGTACTTCCTCGACCGCCTCCGTAGCGCAGTTGGTAGCGCGCTTGCCTCTGGCGTGGAGGACCCGGGTTCGATCGCCGGTACCAGCATGGGGATTTTATCCCCTCTGGGAGGTCTGGCACGGGGTGCACTCAGCCTCGTTAGGTCCCGGGGGACCAATTGAGAAGCTTCTTGATAGAGAAGTAGCGACCCCAGGTCTAGAAGACCGCATAACTGGCCAGAAGGGCTCGGGGCGCTGACCACGTCCCACCCTCCAGTACTGCACCTCACCAATGACGCCTGTAGTGGGCAGAGGTGGGGGATGCAGCGGCTGGGCGTTAGGCCTTGGCCCTTCGTGGGCTGTCGCGCCGGGGTTTAGGTTAGGATACACTATTTCCTCTACTTACCATGCTTAATAAAGAAAGTATAAATTTGTAAATATTTTATTATTTTATTGTAATAATTAAGAGTAAATTACTTCCTCTTATTCGTGAAATAGACTTAGTAAGTGTCCAAGTTTTCCAGATAAATGTGGAGAACGCTCATGGCGTTACTACAGATAAAGAAACAGCTTACGGAAATAAAGCAAGGTTTAAAGACATTGATCCTCGATTGCCAGTCGCTCAAAACGCTGGCCCCAATTATCACAATTCCGGAATTCCGATACAAAAACACTGAAGCGTGAATCATTGTCGAGCGAGCGAGCGTGATTATGGTAGGCTGAGAATGGCCTGAAGGCAGGTGCACAGCATGATTACCGGGCTTCCTTTACCTCGTGACCAAATGGTTGAGGGTTCGCGCCTCGAGGGGGCGCGCGGTGTATATGTACTTGTTAAGCGAAACTCTCGATCGATTCAAATCACAATCCATCATCCCCCACCAGCGAGTTGAGTGGCCTCCTGCTCTTAAACGATGGGAAAGGCAGATTACAGACAGAGATCGTTAATTCCTACGTGATACTTGCAGCCTCTTCAACAATCGTTAGGAAGACCGCAGAGAATTTCGGCACGTAAGTACGGACAAAACAACAAACGGTAAAATATTGCTAAGTTTTAGAAGCGTTCGCTATTGCGAAGCATTGTGCCTCGCTATTGAGTCATAATAGACATCTCCAAAATGTAACCTAACCGTTAAGTGTGACGCAGCTTCTTCCCTAAGTCCTCGAAAATTATAACAACAAAACAGGGACATCAAGATGCTGTCTTCACTTGTTTTAAGCAACAACCAAAATGTAAAATACACTTTTATCTACAGTTCAACGATTGATAATTTATTTATATACTTATTTATTTATTAATTTATGCTACAACACAGCAAAGCTCCAATTACAGTAGATATATGCAGTTCATTCATGCAAGTTTATCTATAAGACAAAATAAGAATACAAAAAGGATTTACAAAGAAACTAAGACAACAAATTTGATGTGTTGCACTCACATGACTTTCTCTACTCTTGCAGTAACAATTCTTACACACTCTTATTTCTATATCTTCTTCGTGTTACTGGAGATAAGCATTTACAGAAATTACGTTATTGCTTATTTCCTTGTAGCTGCAAGGGGAACACTAGAATACAGTAGGCTCTGAGCGATAGTCAAATCTTTTAAAGCTTTGAGATTCCGTTCTCTTTGCACTTAACATTACAAGTGAACAAGGATGTTCCATTTCACGAAAGGTTTAACTTTTCCGAAACTGACAAAAGTAATTAGGAATATATTGGAAATGGTTCATTCTTCAAAAAGATTTATTCAGAAATAAATTGTGTATTTTAGCGAGATCTACATTTTTTGTATGGTAAAATTTTGTCTATCTCTTATGGTTTACCATTTATGCAAAATTCATCCACAGTAAATGGGACCTCATGGGCTATAGCCAGGAAATTCAAGATATACGTTTCATTTCTCATCAAAATATCTAAAAAATATGGCATTTTAATAAAAATCGTTAGAGCCATTTTCAAGAAAATCAAAATTTTCGAAAAATTTTCCAGGTAAAAGGTAGTTTAGGGTGGGGCTATTTTCTTCAAAATCTTCTTGTCGCATCCTTGAAAGGCGAAACTTAATTAAACTTAAATTTTGGTTTCTAAGCGACTTTTCGTTTTTAAGTTTTGCTGTCCACAGACACACAGACTGATAGATACACACACACACACACACACACACACACACACACACACACACACACACACACACACACACACACACACACACACACACACACACACACACGCGCGCGCGCGCGCGGACCTTTTTCCAAAAATGCATTTTTTTTATTCAGGTGTTTTCAAAACATATACTTCCGGTGAAATCTCGACATCGAATTTTTGGGTGGAATACAATATTTCCTCTACTTACCAGTAGGAAAAGTAAAAATAACTGTTTAAGCTATTATTAAAGGCAAGATATTGGAAATGCGTACTAATTAAGCGAATAATCATAAGTGATACAACTGAATGAACAAATCTACTAAACTATTATTTAATATTAGATACTGCAAATGTTATACTGATTTAGCAGATAACTATAAGTGATGCAACTGAAAATCACATGCAAATAATTTCTATATTTAATTGTTTCTTAAACTGCTTATAAGGGAAGCTAAAATCCAGCTGTGTTTTTGTTGCTAGTTCATTATATTTTTCACACAACCACAGAATAGGAGAATTTTTATGGGATAAAAAGGTATAATAAATTATAATAATTAAAGATAATATTAAAATAGAGACCGATTTGAAATTACAAAAGCTGCAGTGTGAGGAATAGCACAGATGATTTCACGGACTTGTTTAAAAAAACAACTACAATGAAACATGGTGATGATCAAGCAGTTTTGTGACGTGTAGGCAAGTATTTACAGTCCAGCAATGACGACTGGAGCTTGCAGTTTTCAGTTCAGTTTCTTGAAACTCACTGTTCTATTGTTCGTCAGCATGGATTAATTTGTGACAAGAAAGCGAAAAGTTACAGAAAGTAATGCAGTGACGTATTCCAGTTCGCATCTCAGGCTTCAAGTCCTAGTAATATATTGCAGCTACTCAGGTAAAAACAGCGATAACAGAAAATAATGTATCTCAACAGATGCCGCAGGAAACAAATATCTTATGCCCCATCTATTGAGTGAAATTTAGACTACCAGTTGCTGCTTTTTTGGCCCCAATAGATTGATCAGAGATAAAGAAAGCCTTTCGTATACAGTAATTGATCAATTATTTCCCAGTTTCAAAAAGTATGGAAAAATTGTAAAATGATTAGGACATTTTTAAAATTTGCTTACTGTGCCAAAACGTTCATTGGTTTTATTTAGATCTGGAAAAAAGTTAACACCTAGATTAACAGGTTATTTTAGTGTCCACAAATTCATTTCACTACGTATTTCAGTAAAACTTCGTAATTCAAAAACTAAGTACTTCATCATAATGTTCTTTACATAAATAGACGCCTAGGAGACAACCTACTCATTAAAAATCACTGTCATATTTGTAAGAAAATTAAAAAGCCAGAAATGTTTTAAGTGAAATAAGTTAGTGGTCTTAAACTTCTGTTAGGCACCGTACATTTAGTATGTATGTACTGCAGTGTTTTTTACTGTCTCTACTGGTAAGTAGGGGAAGTATTGTATTCCACCCAAAAATTCGATGTCGAGATTTCACCGGAATATATATTTGAGACCCCCTGAATCAAAAAAAAAAAAAAAGCATTTTTGGAAAAAGGTCCGTGTGTGTGTCTGTGTGTCTGTGCGTCAGTCTGTCAGTCTGTCTATCATCCTCTCAGGCTGTGGACAGCATAGCTCAAAAACGAAAAATCGGTTAAAAATCAAAGTTGGTATTTAAGTTTAATGTCTTTCAAGGATGGGACACGAAGATTTTGATGAAAATAGCCCCACCCTAAACTACCCTTTACATGGAAAATTTTTCGAAAATTTTGATTTTCTTGAAAATGGCTCTAAGGATTTTGATTGAAATGTTATATGTTTGAGATATTTTTATGACAAATGAAATGTATATCCTGAATTTTCTGGCTGTAGCCCCTGTAGTCGTATTTACTCTGGACGACTTTTGCATAACTGGTAAACCGTTAGAGATAGACCAAATTATACTATACAAAAAATATAGATCGTGCTAAAATACACAATTTATGTCTCAATAAATTTTCTTGTAGAGTGAACCATTTCGGAGATATTCCTTGTTATGTGTGTGACTTTCGGAAAACTTACAACTTTCGTGAAATGGACCATCGTTGTTCATTTTTTTTTTATATGTTAAGTGTGCAAAGACAACAGAATCTCAAACATTTGACTATCGCACAAAGCCTACTGTATTCTAACATTCCCCTTGCACCTACAAGGAAATAAGCAATAAGTTGTACAAATGTTTATCTTAACTAACACGAAGAAGATATAGGAATAAGAGTTTGTAAGAATAGTTAGTACAAGAGTAGAGAAAGTCATGTGAGTGCAACACATCAGATTTTTTAATATTGAATTTTTACTTGTATGCACATAATTTTTTTCAATTACCAGTTTAGGTTTTTGACAGTATCCTTAATATCCGAGTTTTCGATTATCCGAGACACTGTCGGTCCTGCTTACCTCGGATAATCGAGGCTCTACTGTAACAATAGTTTAAAATTAAAATCACATTTTAAAGGATTAGCAGTGAAATAGAAATACATAAAGTGAACTGCGCATTTTTACCATCTCTACTGCATCTACTTCAAAATAGAGGAAATATTGTATTCCAACTAAAATCTAGATATCCATATTTGGTGATTTCACCAAAAGCACATGTTTTGAAACACCTTGAATCCAAAAAAGAAAAATAAAAAGAATTTTAAGAATAAGTTCTATGTATCTGAATGGCATAATAGCAAAACGAAAAGTTGTTTAAATATCAAGTTTGGAATGGTGGAACTTCGATCATTCGAAGCCGAAGGGGCAAGAAAAAAATTCGAAATATCCAAAAATTCGAGTTACAAAAGTTATGTCTAAAACTGATAGTGAAACAATCCAAGTATATATAACCATTTGTCATTAAGGCCATAAAGTAAAGAAACTGTATATTTGAATGAAATTGTGTTTATTTTGACATTATGCATAATGCAGTTATGTAGTAAAGTGGAAATAATAAACTTTAGGCCTACAGTGATTGCATATTTTCACTCGACGCAACTCTTAAAATTGTCTCCTTATTCCTTAGATAAATTGACAGTATTCGGTGGTATTCCGTATTCTTTCGCGATTTCAGATTTTTTTCTTTAAACCCATTTGAACTTCTCGAATGACAGCGACTTTTTCCGCAAAAGTTAGTCTTGTGCTGGATACGCGGTTTACTAAGAGACATAATGACATTGATTTGCAACACATTGCAAACAGTGACAACTAAAGGCGCACGTGTTTTAAACAAGAGGATGTGGGAGCAGGTGTAGAAGCTTAAGGTCGGCATCTAGGAAAATTAGTCCAGATTACATTACAACTGCAGTCTGGCAAAATAAACAACAAGGGAGGGATGACATGTTCGAAGTTATATATTACATTTCCCGGTTTGGATTAATTTTCCACTAATAATTCTGGATAAAAACTTCCAATTAAGGAAAATGAAATTCGAATTTTACATTGCTTTAGTACAAAATTCAAGGGACCAGAAACATCTTCGAATTACTGACGGTTTCGAATTATAGACGTTCGAATTACCTTGGGGCCGTGGCCGAACGGTTAGAGCGTTCATCTACCACCTAGGCGGCCCGGGTGCGATCCCAGGGACCTTCATGATGGGCGAAGCGGCGTCAGGGCGGGTTTTCTCCATGTTCTCTGGTTGCCCCGCCACTCATTCCATCAATTGCTCTATCATCACCTTTCCAATAATCGATTTCGCTTGCATTTCATATCATCCTCTTCTCACTATCGTACCTGATGCTTGGCCGACCGCCCGCTTCCAGGTCTTCACTCAGTCCGGTCCATAGATTCCCCTGATCCCCGACAAACATCTGACCCTAGGCACTGGCTTGTTAGTCCTATATAAGGGGAGGGTAATCAGGTATAGAAAAAAAAGAAGAGTTACCCGAGTTCCAGTGCTTATAATTTTCCAAGGATGCAACACGAAACTTTTTTTTTAAAAAAAAGGAATGACCCATTTGCGCCCCAATCCGAAGACGAAGGCTTGCAGACATATTCCCTGCAACGCCCAGACTTCAACAGGCACAACCCTGAAACTGTCAACCAGGGTGAAGGTAAAGTGGAAGGAAAAGTGAAGAGAGAAATAAACTAAGATGGAAGTACAGAAAATTCGGTGGATTTACTTAAAGTACCGAGCATTCATTTGGTAACCTGTGGAAGCGCCACGAAAACGAATGGGTTAAGGAGGTTTACCTTTGGAATCTAACCCACGACCTCTCGATTGCGAGTGGCATACATTACCGCGTCTTTGTCTCCCTCGATGACGCAGTTACATATACGTCTTCAGCCAAAAGTCTTGCATTTTGCATTGCTATCACAAACACATTACAAAAATGGTAAACAAGCGTATATAGTTTAAATGTAAGCCTTATTTACGCCCCATAACGAACGCACTTGAAATTCAGTGTTAGGCGCACATTTATTTTATCCTCTGGACTCGTGTTTAACGGACTGTAACTTAATGTCCCAATACTACAGACGGTATCTTCATATCAGGCAAGCTGAGGGCCCATTACTTGTGTGTATGTCATCGCTAAATGCAGATAAAACACCAAACTACTGTTGCCATGTAAGGGCACAAATATGCACATTGTTCTTGAGAAAACGAAACGAAACGAAATAGACCTTAGCAGCGCATTTTGGAATTGACATTACTATTGCTGCTAAGGTCTATTTTCCCTTGAAGAGCAGGCTAGATTTGTAAGGCTACCAAATGGTCGATAAGCGCGGTAATTCCGACCTTGTTGCTTTCAGAGTGTGAAGTGTTGCCTATCTCCAAAAATAATAAGGCACAGGTGAACCACCTGGTACAATTAGTATACGAGTGAACAGCATTACCGATGGGGAATTGTTCCAAAAGAAAAGCCGCAAACATGACACATGTTAATGAATAGAGCAAACAAAAAACTAAATAAATACATAAAAATAAATAAAATAGCATAAAATGATTCAATAATCCTGTGTTACTGCAGCCTGTAGCTACCAAGAGAACTGCCAGCCGCACACCCATGTATACAATTAAAAGGTCGATATAATATCTTATAACCATTCTGATGAAATATTGTTTCGGGCGAAGAGAATCCTTGACTACAGACTTGGTGATGGTTGTTTTTCTTTGTTTTGTGGTTTTCTGTGCACTGTGTAGTTATTAGACAGAGAAAATGTTGCAATTTTTTGGTGGAATGAAAGTTGAAATTTCATTCGAAATACCTGTTTTGAGACCCAACGAAGAGTTCAGCTAGCGTGTCTGTGAACTCAAAAATGAAGTATTGCAAAAATCTCGTTCTTCAAAAAAAAAAGTCTCTCTTCGTCACAAGGAACAAATGCAATCAAGATGAACTGCAATGTGTCTTCAGTTCGCAGTGTTCCAAGTAGAGGCCAAGTAAACCGTTGCTGTGTATGCAACGAGACCAGAACCCGCGCACATGTCCTTGGCTTCTGCATGAAGGGCGACTTTCTTAGAAACAACAGACATCACACTGTACGTATGGCGATTTCTGATTCATTCAGAGTCGAAAAGAAATAGAGCTATGAGCAAATGGTTCCTTGTCTCCAGCTCCATCAAAAGAGTAGACATAATTTTTTGAAACATCCTATAGACATAGTTGTCATTGACAGACAACATAATAAAGGATAAATTCTTAACTCCACAATACGACCAAATTTAGGAGGTTCATCAGAGAAAAAATCCACATTACCTTACACACCTCATTTAAGAGACAAATACAAAATTTCAAATTAGGAAGTGGTTGGTCTACTTTTTGGTGCTCCTGGAGTGATTACTAAATCTATTGTTCCGACGTTTTGAATTGCTATTAAGTGTTTTAGAAGATATTGATTTACAAATTATCCGTGAATCTCTGTAAAAGTTGTACTATCTTCTGTATACTACACTAAATTAAATAAATAGTTCTAAAATGGTTAGCGGTCCTATTTCCAAATTTTATAATAATATTGTACGTTATTACACTTTATCTACCAAACAGTTTTACATTATATTTTTTATCCTTTATTATTCATATTAGGCTAAAGTTATTTTTACACTAAAATTAATATAAATTGCAGGTTTGAAACTAATTTACAAATGCACAATTTAAAATGTTTTATTTGAATAACTAATAGCTATTTTTATTATGAACATTTATTGTGCTCTAGTAACATAATTTACTGTTAATTTTTTTACTGGTAAAACATGATTGTTGCATCTCACGATCCCAAAAATCTACTCTAAATAAAACATGCACATTGAAATATGTTTTTAGTAAACATCTAGTATGCATCAAGTATTTAACTTCACGATATGATATATCCCATTTAACATCCATTTTTTGGCAAATTTGAAATCTATCAATCAATATTTCAATGAAAAAAGATCCTCATTAACACAGTTGTAGAAACACAATTCTGTAGGTATATTGTATTTATTTTTATAGACAGTGATCTAATTCTGATTGGTGAAATATTTGCTACAGATTTATGAAACTAAAGTTTCAAACTCTTGGAGACAACCCGGACAGTAAGTAGCCAAAAGGCTCCTTGGAGTCTAATAATTTTTGCACCTTAGTAATAGAAAGAATAATAAACTTTTACTAGAATAGTTTCTAGACGCTATAGAAAATAAGTAATAGTGGGCAGAGAAAGCCATATGAATATAATACATCCGAGTTTTTCTCAGTTTCTCGTGTAGTAAACAGATGAAGTCTTACTTTTTATTCCAAAATTCCAAGTTATCTCTCTCTCGCTCTCTTTTTCTCTGTCTTGCTCTCTCTATTCCTGTGTGTATGGGTGTTTGTGCATTTGTGTTAGGTCATAACTCCGAAACGAAAGTTCGGATAGATACCAAACTTGTTGAAGTTCAGCATCTTTCAAGTGTGTGACAAGAAGTTGTTAAAAAAGGACCACTCCCACCTAAATATCCTTTTCATGTACAATTTTCGTCACATTTTATTTTCTGAAAAAGGTGTGCAACGATTTTGATTAAAGTACTACACTTTTATATTTTTAAATACTAACACAAGGTATATCACGTGGGTATACCGTGTCTGCCTCATGTTCAACAAGCCTTTAGTTTGAATCCCGGTTTAGCACGAGATACCTGGATGTTCTTTTTTTTCGTGGTTTTCTCTTATTTAGAAAGATGAGTGGGTTAACTCTAAGCTTTATGAGCCCGGACTCACTGGAGCATCATTCATTGTTCGATATTACCTAATTGCCTAATTGACATAAGCCGAAAGAAGAAGTTATAAATAAAACTGTTCTCTTCATTCTGAAAGATCTTTGTGTAATTTTGTATAGCTGGCAAACCATAAGAGATAGACACTGTTGTTAAAATACTGTTTATATCACATAAGCTTTTCATTGCTATTTGTTGAATTTTTCAGTACTGTGTCTTTTGAACCGCTAAGTCATTGTTCTTTTGTTTGTCTCGTTATTTCAAACATACATAGAGCGACCCGAATTTCAAAAAATAAGTGTTCCACTCACATGACTTTCTCTACTCTTGTACTAAACATTCTTACAAACTCTATTGCTATGTCTTCTTCGTGTTAGTTGAGATAAACATTTGTACAAATTATTTTATTGCTTATTTCCTGGTGCAAGGGGAGTATTAGGTGTGCGATCGTCAAATCTTTTAAAGCTTTGAGATTCTGTTCTCTTTGTACGCTTAACATATACAAAAATGAGCACCGAATATCTTTTCACGAAAGTTCTAATTTTTCCGAAACTCACACATATAACAAGGAATATCTCCAAAATGGTTCACCCTACAAGAAAATTTATTTGGACATAAATTGTGTATTTTAGCAAGATCTACATTTTTGTAGAGTATGATTTGGTCTATCTCTAACGGTTTATCAGTTATGCAAAACTCGTTCAGAGTAAATATGACTACAGTGGCTATAGACAGAAAATTCAAGATATATATTTCATCTGTCATTAAAATATCTCAACCATATGAAATTTTAATCAAAATCGTTATGAGCCATTTTCAAGAAAATCAACATTTTCGAAAAATTTTCCATCTGAAGGGTAGTTTAGGGTTAGGCTATTTTCTTCAGAATCTTAATGTCGCATCCTTGAAAGACGTTAACATTAAATACCAATTTTGGTTTTTAAACTACTTTTCGTTTTTTGCATTATACTTTCCACAGACTGACACACACACACACACACACACACACACACACACACACACACACACACACACACACACACACACACACACACACACACACACACACACACGGACCTTTTTCTAAAAATTTTTTTTTTTTATTCAGGGGGTCTCAAAACATATTTCCGGTGAAATCTCGACATAGAATTTTTGGGTGGAATACAATACTTCCCCTACTTACCAGTAGAGAAAGTGAAAATTTAAGGTGCTTCAGTGTATAATGTGTACCCAATTAAAGTACATCTGTAGAGATTATGTCATAGTTCATAGAAATGAAAGTGCGTAGAAAAAGTCAATGTGAAGGTAATTACCGAGCGAGCGTCTGGGTTCGATTCGCCCTTGAGCTCCCAAGCTGAGCTTAAGTTCTTCGTGGATTTTGCTGATGGGTAAGTGTTGTTTCAAGTACAATTATTTTCTTTCCATCATTTCCCTTTCATTCCGTTTCGTTCTCATATATCAGATGTGCTTCTAGGTTTCATGGTGTAAGGTGCTGCCGAACAGATGGTGTGGATGTTCGCTCAAAGGAAAGAGTAACCTCGTGTACACTATTGTACGGCCAGTGGATCTCCACCTCTGACATTTCTCAAGGCCTCGTGACGCCAGTTGCCAGTTCTTTAGCGGGAATTTCAAACAGGGTATTTGAAACACTTCACACATCTGCAGATCCCATCGCTACTTCGTAACTTTACGTGGACAGTATGCATATAAATAATCACAGAATAGTAGAATATGGATACAATTGTTATATCGTTTACCTACCGGGAAAAAAACAGCACAAACACCAAAGCAATTGAAACCACATGGTCCTTGTAAAACGGAGTTGGCAACACCGTACTACATTTGGAAGCCATACCTAGCTGATTGGTGCTAGCAGAACGTTTTAACAACCGGTGCGGTACCCGCTTCCAGTACTGCCAATAGTAACAGCTACTGCCCATAACAGATGTACAGGTAATATTCGAACAGAATAGTGGTGTAGCGAAGATATTGCATGAAAATAAATCCGAACCTGTATGTCAATGGCTTAAACTTAATAAATAGCATATACTTTCACTGTTAAGATAATTTTGAAATCCATTTTCCGATAGTATAAGTTGGCAACGTTAGCTTTCCACCTCCAACTCATCACAGCTGTGAAACGTCCGATAGGTGGTTTTTGTCGATGGGTTGTTCACCGTCCCCTCTAGGCGGCTCCAGCTGTGTGACGGTTTTCGAACTGGGGCTTCCGCGCGCCTTTGTGTCCGATCTAACTGCGACCTTTGGCCCTGCTGTGGTCTCTTTACTTAATCACTATCTCTTGGAGCTGGAAGTGCAATGGATCTATGTGCAGATTGCACTCAAGGTCCATCGCTCCCATAAAGTAATGTGGCAAAGTGATTTTCAGTGATAAATGTGCGATATATTAACATAGCATTCAAGATATGTTGTCTTTGGTCAAAGAACAACCCTTACTTTTATGAGAAAATCACCCCTCCCCATTTCATGATATAGATGGTGTGGGTCGTAAATAAGTTTAAGGCCCGTATTTTTACTTTCTCTACTGGTAAGTAGGGGGAGTATTGTATTCCACCCAAAAATGCGATGTCAAGATTTCACCTGAAATATATGTTTTGAGACCCCCTGAACCAATATATATATATATATATATATATATATATATATATATATATATATATATATATATACGCGCGCGCGCGGATCTTTTTCTAAATATATATATATTTAGAAAAAGATCCGCGCGCGCGCGTGTGTGCCTGTGTGTGTCTCAGTCTGTGGACAGCATAACTAAAAAACGAAAAGTCGGTTAAAAGTCAAAGTTGGTATTTAAGTCTTTCAAGGATGCGACACGAAGCTTTTGGAGAAAATAACCCCACCCTAAACTACCCTTTACATGGAAAATTTTTGGAAAATAGCTGTAACGATTTTGATTAAAATGTCATATGTTTGAGGCATTTTTATGACAAATGAAATGTATATCTTGAATTTTCTGGCTATAGCCCCTGTAGTCGTATTTACTCTGGACGAGTTTTGCATAACTGGTAAACCGTTAGAGATGTACCAAATCTTACTGCACAAAAAATGCATATCTTGCCAAAATACACAATTTATGTCCAAACAAATTTTCTTGTAGGGTGAACCACTACGAAGATATTCCTTGTTATGTATGTGAGTTTCGGAAAACTTAAATCTTTCGTGAAATGAAACATTGTTGTTCATTTTTTCATATGTTAAGTGTACAAAGAGAACGGAATCTCAAAGGTTTAAAACATTTGACTATCCCACAAAGTCTACTGTATTCTAATATTCCCCTTGCACCAACAAGGAAGTAAGCAATAAGATAATTTGTACAAATGCTTATCTTAACTAACACGAAGAAAATATAGGAATAAGAGTTTGAAAGTATGATTCATACAAGAGCAGAGAAAGTCATGTGAGTGCAATACATCAGATGTTTTTAATGAATCTGTTGACCGACATGAATATTTTGATATATTAAGAACATGGTTCACACCCCTATAGGAAAGCTGAGGGATTAAGGAGACATGTTGGTTTTCCACTCTGAGGACTCATGAAGGACATTGTTGCAGAACGACTACTTTTTTTTTTTTTTTTTAATTTATAAAAGGATGGCTCCAACCCGCCGTCCTCGGTGGCGATCATCCAGAGGAGCTACATCGCCTCCCCATGCACATGCTCATGCACAAGCAGGGGGACAGGGTGCTAGAGTAGTAATAAGTGTGTGTTCGGGTTCCGCGTAGCACCCCGGCAGTGTGGCGTATGTACTAGCATGCAATACATGCATCGTGTATGTGTTGTGCCGGGTGATACTCATACCATAGGTCTGAGTAGCACCATCGGGAAGTGAGTGAATTGATTGAGTTGTTAGCAGGACTAACAGACTGACAGTGTTACGTTTGTATAGGGGAAACTTGACAGACTGGACATTGTTGGTATGGCTACCGAAGCCATAGGGACAGACTGACGGACACTGAAGGATACAGGCAAATATAGGTGTATTACGCGATTCAGTGGTTGGGCGGGTGTGTAGTGAAGTTAACATGTCATGCAATGTAATAAGCTGTAGTCATGCAAGCTGTGTTGCTTAAAGGTAGTGTTAGGAGACGCAATTTCCAAAAATCATGTCCGGATCCATAGCCAGGTCAAATTCCTTACAGGTGGGGGAGCCCTCTTCCCCCCCGGTCCGCCCTGAAACATAGGGACTTTGAGGGCTAACAGGAGATGAGGAGAATTGGATGGATGGTCAATTGTTGAAGTATGGTGATCAGTGATGCAGTTGGCAGCTGTGGAGCTGAAACAGAGAAGTTAAGGAGGTTTAAAAGTGTTAAATAGGTGTATGGCTACATCAATGGCTAGATTGGGGTTAGTTATGGATCTGTCGAAGAGATAGAGTGGTCGTTTATGTCCAAGAGGGTCTGTTTCGTAATTGCCTATGGATTGTACGAGTTCATTGTGATTAGTTTTGGTTCGGTCATACAAGTCAGCGGCAAGCTTTTTGATGAATTCCTCAAGATTGAGTATCTTGAGTTCATCATGGAGTTTCCAAGCCGGAGCAAAAGCAGGAACCTTTGCAATGACTCGGAGTATTTTGTTCTGGAATCGGATGAGAGTTTTCATGTGTGTAGTGGCAGCGTATCCCCATACGGGGGAAGCGTATGTGAGTATGGGACGAATACCTGTTTTATATAGTGTGAGTCCAAGGTTCCGCTGTTCACACATATACAGACACATGGGGACGTGTACGAAAATGCTTTGTAGGGCGGAGTTAGGGGTTTTAGTAACATATGACATTCCGTTATCACAGAAGTCATAATCAGAAATTCTATAATTTTCAAATCCAAAAGCGAAAGCACATTTTGCTCATCGTTAATGGCATCTTTAGAGACAAATGTGAAGCGAATTTACATCCTGGAAGATCGCCACTAACGCCACCTGTAGGAAAACAGCGACACTAGTTGCCGTTACATGTCTAGTGGATTTATCAGCCAATATCGACATATTTACACAAGCACACACGTTCGTGTCGTGCAAATGCCAGTAATAAAGAAGCGATGATAATGAAAGCGCTTACGTGAAAGGAACAGATGGTCAACATTCTTATCTAAACGCGCCACTTAATTTGCATAGCTAGGGTCCATTGCACGATCGCAACTAATTGGTCCCATAACCCACGCGCGACTAAATTATACACCTTTATCTGTGATATCAACACAAGCCGCTTTCGGTATTGTACTGGAACGAATACTGTGACGTAATTAAGCTTAACCGTCCAATCATATTTAAAAAGAACACAAAGCATTTTCGAGAGGAGAATGGATGTTGCTGTTATTATTGTCGCCTTGGGCAAATAGATTACTTGGCTATGGCAACCCCACCTTCCCTAAATATTAGTTACTGTGACCAATTTCGGGTAATTATAATATAATACAAAAAGCAAGGGTTTTCTTTCTTTTCTTTTCTCCGCAGTAATCATTATGCTGATCTCAGAGCCCAGCGAGTGAGAGATGTAGTTTTAAAATTTGGCGCCCCAAGGTGTATTTCACGATGGAAATCATATGGTCTCGAAGACAAGGGGAGAGAGGGGAGAACTTCTAGAAATAAGTGAAATACGATGTGCGCGTGCACCATAATCCAAGCGGCCGTGTGGACCAATCAAGGCCCATATAAATCACATAACTTACTAATCATGCACCCACCTTGATGGAACCGGCCGTGCAACAGGCTGCTTCGAAAACTCATCCTGATATCTGCATTCCTTTGTTATTATCTTCAACATTTCTCTCCAGTTTTGGAGATGCGTAATGAAGGGTAATGAAATATGTCTTGAAATTAAGAATATAAAACTGTTCCTTTGATGAGTGTGTTCGAAGTGAAATATGACTGCTCAGGAAACCTTTTATGGCAGCTCTCTGAAATTACTGACATTTGTAAGTTTGGAAATTAATACAATAGTGTTTATTGATGATTCAACATTACACCTTCTCTATAATTGTAATGGTTACACCTAACAAGCGATTTGCATGTTCACTATGGAAGTTTGAATTACGCTTCAAATTATGTGGAGTAATAAATGAGAGGCTTTCATACGACTATAATTTTGTGAGCGCGAAGTACGTGAAAAATTATCCCAAATATGAAAACCTCAAGTAGTATTTGTTTAGAGTTTAATTCATTTATTTAATACAATTTTATATTGATGGTGATTTGAAAATAAACAACTATTTTGAAGTTGAAAAAGGAGTTAGTGAAGGAAGAATAGTAATTTGCATGTTAAATTAAATATGAAGTAAAAATATTGAAAATAAAACCAAGACATTGATATTAAAAACATTACTACAAAGTATCATGTTATATGGAGCAGAAACCTGGACATTACGTAGATAAAAAGCAAATAAAATATTGCTAACACAGATGGACTTCTGGCGGAGGGCAGCTAGAAAGTCAAGAAATCAGAAAATTAGGAATCAAAAACTTACAGAAATAGTGAATGCTAAATGTAGTATTTTAGAAATAATAGAAGAATGACGACTGTAATGGTTTCTGTATCTGAAGCGGATGA
This sequence comes from Tenodera sinensis, assembly GCA_030765045.1. NCBI lineage: Eukaryota > Metazoa > Arthropoda > Insecta > Mantodea > Mantidae > Tenodera > Tenodera sinensis. The sequence goes on along the minus strand of CM060963.1, from coordinate 172,484,601 downwards.
AGAGTTATAGAATCACAAAAATGATGTTGGATTGAAATGTTGATGGCAGGAAAAGAAGGTAGAAGCCCAGAGAACAGTGACTGGAGGAATTAAGAAGAAACATGATCAAAGAAACAATGCCTCAAAGAAGAAGATTAATCTATGGCGAATCAAAAGTCATTTAGGCTTAAGGAATACTATTGTATTCTAGAAAAATCCTTAATAAAAAACATAATACAAAATCTGTTTGCACTCATATGACTTTCTCTTCTCTTGTACTAACCATTCTTAAAAGCTCCTATTCCTTCATCTTCTTCGTGTTGGTTCAGATAAACATTAAGGAAATTATCTTATTGTTTATTTTCTTGTAGGTACAAGGGGAATATGGTAATACAGTAGGCTTTGAGCGAAAGTTAAATCCTTTAAGGCTTTGAAATTTCCTTCTCTTTGCACAGTTAAGATAAAGAAAATGAATCACAATCTTCCATTTGACGACACTTTTCCAGAACTCACACAAATAACTTGAAATATCTCCGAAATAGTTAACTCTACAAAATAGTTATTCGGAGAGAAATTGTGTGTTTTCCCAACATATACATTCTTATATAGATTTGGTCTATCTCTTACGGTTTACCAGTTACTCTTACGGTTACCATCCAGAGTAAACAGGACTACATAGGCTATAGCCACAAAATTCGAAATATATGTATTTCATTTTTCATAAAAATACGTTAAACATATTGCATTTTGATCAAAATTGTTAGAGCCATTTTCGAGAAAATCAAAATTTTCGAAAAATGTTCCATGTAAAGAGTAGTGAAGCAATTCGTCAAAATCTTTGTGTCAGATCCTTGAAAGACATTAAGCTTAAATACCAACTTTGGTTTTTAACTTTAAGTTATGCCTACGACAGACTGACACACACACACACACACACACACACACACACACACACACACACACACACACACACATACACACACATACACACACATACACACACATACTTGCGTTAGTAGGCTATTCATTAAAGATAGGTCTGCTATATTTAGAATTACACTAGTTTGACTTCGCCTCTTCAAACAGGTGTATCAACACACTGACTAGAATATTCCTCAAATCTTCTGTCCGCCACTTTTAATGATCCGCTCATTGTTTTTGCTGCACATGAATACTGCAGATGATCAGAAACGTAAGAAAATGTTTATGTTGGCGGAACCGTAAGGAGCTGGTATAACTAGACCAAGAGGTCATAATCCGGCATGAGTGGAATAATTACAAAAAGCCTGTAGAGAGTGGGTTTTTACAATACTTCCTCCAACAGTAATAAGGGCTATATACAATAGTTTTCGTATGAGAGTTCTTTTAACGTTGTTTACAACATATTTTCGCATAAGTATGATTTAAAATTATTCAATAGGTTTTTAGTTACAAGATGCAGAAATGTTTATTCACAAGAACAGCTGGTGATTAAAAAAAATAAAAGAGAGAGAAGGAACAAGAAAATCATAAACCATCAAGCCGTCAGTACTTACGAAAGTTGAAACTTGCAACAGGAATAGTTCACAAACAGATAACGCTACGAAAAATGTTATTTTTCAGAAATAATTTATAACTTTATATTAACTTTATTTTTTTCTCTGTAGTATGTTCTTATCTATTTCTTACCATTTCCTTGTAATACAAAATTCAGTCAAAGAAACGGGACTATACAGAATATTCCCAGAAAATTTTACACTTTATTTCTTAGCTCAATATGTAAAAAATATGATATTTTATCAAAACCGTTGTCGTTTTTGAGGCAATAAAAATAACGAAAACGCTTCCATTTAAGGGCAATTTGGGAGGGGAAATTTCATAAAAATATGCGTATCGTATCCCTGGAAGAAGCTGACCTACTGAGTGTTGTATTTACCAATTTTTCGTTTTTGAATTACACTGTTTTCTTTCTCCTCTCCCACTCTCTTTCACTCCTCTCTCCTTCTCTCTACCTCTCTCCCACTCTCTCTCCTTCGCTTTTTCTTTTTCTAAAAATGTTTTTCGTGTCAACGGAGCTCAAAACATACATTTTCTGGTAATATCTTGGTGGTGAATTTTTTATCTACTAGGGGCTATAGGGTGTTATGGTGGCAGAGGAAGTAAAATGTCTTAGGTTTAGCTATAACTCATCAGTTGTATGAGAACAATTAATTGTTTGAAAAATACTCTTCCTATAGCTTGGAAAATTTCCATTCCAAGATACAATATTTGTATTCACTCCTATACCTCACAGACAAACTAAAAGTCATTGAACATCCATTTAGCTTTGTGAAAGTTGCAGAGAAATGCACCCAAAATTTACGTGTAAAGAAAATTAAGCTCTTAAGTTTTGAATATATGAATACATTTTTAATAATTTCTACCTTTATATGCACCAAATTATACTTTCAAATGCACAAGAATTAAGATTCTTTTGTTTAAATATTTTACAATGCAATGTGCACGTAGGTACTTCAGCCTGCATATGTTCAAGAATTTCAAAAGAAGATTTAAAATATAAATAATTTATTTTAATGTATCTTTCCACTTCAATAAGTAGCTAGGGATCATTAGAATATTAATGGTATAAATAATCACGATCTCCACCAGTTATTTCAAAGGCAGCCCATTGTTGTTAGTTCGTATTTTAGCCCCCAGCTGAGAGATTCGCAGTCGAAAGGAGAGGCTGTGTGGGTGATTTCATCTGACAGACAGGTGCAAAGGGTTTCAGATTCAGTTTTTTTATTCATAAAGGCTTTTGCTGGTGCCAGTATCTGAGCCTCAGCTTATATGCTACAATTGTTGTAGGTTTACAATCATTCACATTTTTACTTTCTCTACTACAAACTGAGGGAAGTATTGTATTCCACCCAAAATTTCGCTGTCGAGATTTCACCGGAAGTATATATTTTGAGGCCTCCTGAATTTAAAAAAAAAAAAACAACTTTTTTTTAGAAAAAGGTCTGCGTGTGTATGTGTTTGCGCGTCGTCAGTCTGTGAACAGCATAACTCAAAAAGGAAAAGTCGGTTAAAAACCAAAGCGTAATGTCTTTCATGGATGCGACACGAAGATTTTAAAGAACATTCATTCATCCTAAACTACCCTTTACTTGGAAAACTTTTCTAAAATTAGGATTTCCTCCAAAATGGCACAATTTTGATTAAAATCCACACATTTAAGATTTTTTTATCACAAGTGAAATGTATATTTTGAATTTTCTGACTGTTGCCTATGTAACTCCTATTCACTCATAATGACTTTTATATAACTGCTAAACCGTAAGAGATAGACCAAATCTTGCTGTACAGAAAATGTAGATATTGTTAAAACACAAATTTTTTCACATGCAAGGTTGATATTCAATTTTTTATCTCTTGGCAGTGCAAAGAGAACGGAGATCCAAAGGCTTCATAAAGCGGCCGGCTTTAAAAGATTTGACTATCACTCAAAACCTACTGCATTTCCCTTGTACCTACAAGAAAATCAGCAATGGAATAATTTCTAAAATATTTGTTTCGACTAACACGAAGAAGATAGAGGAATAAGATTTTTTAAGAATAGTTGGTACAAGAATAGAGAAAGTATCAGATTTTTGTAGTTTTTTTTTATATATATTTTTTGCTTGTTTATATAGAACCCAAACGGTGGCACCGAAGAAAGCCTGTGGCATTGTAGAGCTTGGAACAAATAGAAAGCTTTGAAGCTTCGAATACGGAAAATGGTGGGAACGGCTAACATAAATTGGTCAATAAATTGCAGCCAAATAGCCATACTTGGAAGATAGTTTACATTCGTGGTTTACATGTTTACATATCAGATATTGTCTTTGTTCCTTTTTTAGAGAGTTCGAGATGTTACCACGGCTTTTCACATAGAAAACATTTACATCTATGTTTGGCTTATGAAATTGTGTGTTTTTGCACATTAGGTTATGAAATCCGTGACGGTCTCACTTCAGAGTTTGCCTTTGACCATGATCTGTCTGTCATGATTCCTGAGCAAGTAATTAAAATATTGTGTCAAAAAGCATCATGAGCTATCAGACATTCAACAGCGACTGCCTCTACACTCGTATGCAGGACATTCCGATCAAACAAATAATCTTGTTTTTAAACGTGTTTTACCATAAATTTTACTCCGCCTGTATTTAGTTTATTTTTATGTCTTTCATGCAATTTTTCTGTTCATCCAATTCCTCCATTCGTCTGGCCTCCGGCCACCTATTTAATGAATGACAATCAAATCGGTCAGTGTTTGAAAGCTGCGGATATTATTTCCTCAAATAAGCGTTGCCAGCACACTATTTGTTTTACAGATAACAGTTATTTAAAAGAGCACAGGGATGGTACATAATTAATCACAATCAATGTGGTGTGGAGAAGTGTCCCTAGTGAATAACATGTTCAACATGCCCTATGTCTTGTCTCACAACCTCTTGAAAACGAGACTTTTAGTTTAAATATAGGTATTCAATTTCCTTTCAGAAAAACCACGCGACATGGCACGAAGACCAAACGTCCTGTGCAAGAAACAGAGAATGCACAGTCCTGCGGTGAATCACAGTTCACTAGGCGCTTTCCACAACGCCATGACATTGATGTTCCGCTTTTACAGAAGTAACTGCTCCTAATCTTCATTTTCTGTACAATTATGAGAAAGTGGATCTAAATGCGGACTTCCGAGGAACTCCATTGATTTATGTAAAAGGAATGAGTATTGCTAATGTCAACCCCCATTTCTCTGGACTCCTCATCTCCGCCCTGTATACTTACAATGCATACCCATAGGTGTAATGCATTATGTATTTACGGCAACTGTATTTGTATTTACTTTTATGTATTTACTGCTGGTGTTGGTGTTTACCGAATCGGTTGGAGAATTCAATGCCATTCTAGCAGGTTGTCACAGTAGCTTAATGGTTGGAGAACTCGCCTGGTAAGCGAAGGGTCTGTGGTTCAAATTCCAGCTGTGGCATTGAATTTTACAGTTCCGATGTTACCTGCTGTACGTGCTGGATTTTATATTCAAAGTGAGTGGAAATAGTTCTCCAAAAGAATTATTCTTACTGCCCTTTCTAACAGATCAAAATGTCTTATTGTGGCGATTTTAACTGCATTATGCCCAACAAGGACCAACATAGGGTCTCCAGTCTTAGTCCTACGCTTAATCACATAACGACACAATGTGCCCTGTTAGAAAAGTTTTCGCAGTCAAAATACAGTTCTCGTGTGGGGTTTTTCTCGTGGATTATGGGGTTCTAGAGTTGACAGATTTCGTTTTTCTCATAATTTTTCCCACTATCCATGGTCATACAAGAGCAATATCTTGCTTTCAGTAACCACTAGGCAATGGTATGTTGGATTATTTGGATTGCACATAATCCTTTGACTGTAAGACGCATGCATCTGTTTTTTCGGAGGAGTAGCGTCAATATTGAAGTTCAGGCTTCCTTTATCAACTCTGACAGGAAGATCTATTGGTGACTTTATAAGACAAAATGAGCAATTATTTTATTACTTTCTCTACTAAGTATAGTAGGAAGTCTGTGAGTGTGTGTGTGTGTGTGTGTGTGTGTGTGTGTGTGTGTGTGTGTGCGTGCGTGCGTGTGTGTGTGTGAACACCGTAACCACTAGCCAGTACATTGATGCAGCATGCAGCCCGATATTGTAATTTTAGCGCCGTGGTCTGTGAGGTCCATTCTCTACGGTCAGAGCGAATCTCCTGGAGGCCATTCTGGCTGGTACTGATGAGGGTCACCGTGATTGATCCACTAGTTTTGCGTTTGTGAATCTGGCCACTACACCGCTACACTCACCACTCACCAGAGACCACTCGTTTCGCATTGAAACAAGGCGCATCTATGGGCGTCGCTGTTGCTGATAGGGATTCAGCGGCTATCTGCACCGCAGCCTCGCTGACATTACTGCAACTTGCTCTGCTAGAGTTGTGTATGACCTGACACACAGAAGTCGCGACCGTGCGTCTTGCGGAACAAGGGCAGCAGCTTACCTCAGCCCTCACCAATGGAACCCGTGTTATAAAATAGCATTTTTAGAAGTCACTACCGCTGCCATAAGCACATATACCTTTAATAGCTTTACAAATTTATGCATCCTAGAAATGACTAAATTATTCCAGAACTTCAACTGAGTATACGGAAACGTATCGATGCTTCTGTGAAAGTACGCAAGAAAAAGGTAAACCAATAAATGGTAATTTGTCCTTTTAGAGGAAGAGGGAATAGTTGTTTCTATGAATCCTTAAACTGGATGACAGCTACAACACATACATGAAAGCTTTCGTCGGTGACATAGAAAGTTAAAATTATTGCCACCGTCGAATAACAGTGTAAGAAAAAAAATTAATGTTGCATGAACACAAGATTTCGGTGTATTAAAACAACAAAGAGTAAACCGCTGTTATTGTTTAACCTTTGGCAGTTCCTCCATACGTAAAGTATCCTATTAATTCAATGGCCAGAATGCTATTTATTTTAATGTTGGCAGAAAGGCTGTAACAACTGTGTTTCCTTGTATTACTATGACGTTATTATATTTTAGGATGTATATGATTTATATCTTTAATTTTTATTACCCCAAACTTGGGTGAACCAATCACTTACTGGTTTGAGTACAACTTCAATGCACACGCATTATCCTGTGAACAACATTTCGCCTGAGTGGTTGGAAGGCATACTTCGTAATAACAGTCCAGCTCAGTGCAATAAATTCTTCTCGTATTTGTTTGATGTCAAAAGTCTGGTGCTCAAACGTTAACCTACGAATACAGATCAGGAGCGAAGGAAAAGGGGTGAGTGTGGTGCTAGAACGAGATTGCGAGGGGCACTGTATATAATAGAAACAGTTTAGTGTTTTCTTACCAATGTAAACCAATGGATGATTCCATGCATCATCTCAATGAAGCTATGAAAGTCTCGCTGAATTTGGAAACAACTGCAGTAAGATGAGAGAGTTTCTAAACCTACAGCAATCTTGTGACGCCACATTTTTTCCACTCTCTCGTTCTTTAACCAGAAATGAGAAACACGCATTTTCCGCAGTATGGACATTAGAGGAATCCTGTTTATGGAAATCAGTTGACCATATCCAAAAGGATGACTGATGTTGCTTCTTCGTCGAAAGAATGAAATGTTTACTACCACTTCACATTCGCTGACATCGCTTACCAGCATTATTAATGTTGTGCTTCAAACGAAGGATCTCCCTTTTCCTTTCTTCCTTTCATACGTTAGACACATATGTAGCTTACCTAAATGAGAAATAGGGAGAGACACATCATTACCAACCGTACCCTCTCCTAAATCCTTTCAAGTATTTTACTTAGAGCTTATGAGAGCACTTCTGAAATTTCTACCGTGTGTAATAATTTGTAATAGGAGCTGAAAGTGGTTCACATCATACAGAAGTGGTTTTTGCCTTCCTGGAAAAGGAATATTCTGAAGAAACATTTTAATATAATTTCCTGCTATTTTCCAGTAGGAGACCTTATTAGGATCCTATTTATACCACATTTATAAGTTCATGACATATGTTTACTCTTTTTTTGGAAGACGCGGAACATATTTCTCTTCAGCTGTGAAACCATCTGTAATAACTATGGCTTTAAAAGGATACCTCTGAAGGTACCCGAATTCGTGTTCGTGTACCAAGCAATTACTTTTTCAGTTTTATTTTCTGTACAGAGCAGCGCTAGGGTAGTATTGATGTTAATTATAGTGTAGAGTTATCAATATTACAACAAATAGAGTGAAAAATTCCATTTCTGACACATGTGTAACAAATGACACTTTTTCTGTCACTATATTTCCGTTGAAATTAAATCGTAAAAACATTTTTCTTTCTATCGTTTTAACACAATTTAAAACTCGTTGTGATCTTGCATCTCACAGCTGTTCTGTCTTGTGATACAAAACGCTTATACTGCTCGACTGTTCAAACAAAAACCTCCGACGATTCACTCACTAAAATTTGTTCCAATACTGCCTTGACGATACTCGAGCTCTCTCTCTAACGCGCGCGCGCACACACACAGACACACTTAAAATCAACTACTAACAGCTATCTCGTTCTACACTGAACGGATTTTTTTCGATATATACCTTTTCTCAAACTTCTCCGCAAATCGAAAGCTTTCCAAACTGCCTGGAAACGTTCCGTTATGCCGCTCTCATAGTCGTCTTTGTTCTGACCGCTCCATTGTCGCCGGGCCATATATCTACAGGTAGTGGTGTGAGATAGGTTTATCTTGAAAGGCCTTTGATGGATGGACGGCTGGCGCAACAATATAAATAAAAACCATGTCTTTATTCGTAAACTCAGAGTAAGCAAACTTGTTAATATAGGAGCCCTGTGAGAAAGAGCGTTTGTGATTGTGTGATTTTGGTACAGCTGATTTAGTCATTTAGTGTCTCGACTAGTAACTTCTAGCAGAATAACATGTGGCTTTACAACTCCTATAATTCTAGAACTGCCTGGCAAGTAGTAAAGAGAAAATTATTAAATCTACTGCGGGGCCTGCATGGGCAATTCTTGCTAAAAGAGGAGGGTAAGTAGTTCATCCTCTTCTTGCACCTCTTTCACTTCCTTGAAAGAGAACATTATACATTTAATAACTAGCTGAAATACTCGGCGTTATCCGTAGTTTGACGATTTATTCCTACGACTTTTAGACTTAAATTGCACTTGCCCGATAGCCTTGTGTTTCTTTGGAGAACATTTGCAATGTTACGTATCACACATAAACAGAGAGTTAATTAAAACTCTTAGGAGCCTATGAAGAATAAAAATAAGAAAAATAAATAAGCAAAAGCACTAAGGAAACAAAAGAAGTGTTGAACAAGTACAAGAATAAAAACGTGTCGGAGAAAATCGTGTTGTAATATGTTGCATTTCTATTTCAAACAGAAATTTGTATCAATTTCTCATACGAGTAGAAGAGGGAACAGAGAATGAAGTGTGATTGTGTTTCGTAAAAGAAAAATTAATATTGAGTACCTTGTGAATGTAATGCGTTGAATTTCTATTTCAATCAGACGATTGTATGAATTGTATTTTAAAGAGCGAGTAGAGCATTTACGATGTATGACGTAGGCGAGTAGGGAGAACCATGTGAATGTAATAAGCTGCATAGTAGACTAGCGTAGAAACCTTCTCCATGAAAAAACACTTAGATGTAGCAGTTGTGGTGATCGGTTAACCAGTGTTATTAATTTCATTTGTGTACCAACATATTTTTATATGAATATATAGAGAGATACACTAATTTGTTGAAACTACTTACATTATACTTATTACAAAATGGCTACACCAACTCAGAAACCTTTGCAGGAATGTGCTCAAGTGCTTACCAAAGTTTAATCGCAATCGGATGAATGGTGTACGAACCCATACGGGACAAACAAGGAAACGTTAATTATACATATTTATATGAATGACTCATCCCCATTGCAATTAGTTTCTCTAGGTTTTATGAGTCGATGCTTCTCACTGACCAGATTGGACTCGGACAACCAATCATAACACCTTTGTCAAAGTTTGTATACTACTTTCGTGGATGATTTACAGTCCTGTCGACTAAATAATCAAATGGACGCCAGCTTCAAAGCTTACTAAAGATACGTGCCTCAAATACATCCACATTTTATGTCATTGAGAAGTGGTGATTTACAATGGAATTGAAAAACATAGACGAAGATTTTGATTATGTATGAAGTGCTGAGCAATCTATGTAATTTTATCAACAATGATATAAATCTGAGAACATTATAATATTTCCTTTTTAAACATTCATTTTCAATTATGACATAATACCAAACCAATATTACTAATATTTAGTTACATTTGTAAAAACTAACTAGTTTGTATAATAAGTCTTGGTATATGTGCAGGAGTTCACATTTTCATACAAAATTAGATTCATTCAATTCCCGTTTCTTGAAAGAACACTTTGATGGTATTTGCCCTCTTCCATAGATTTCCTTAATTTGAGACTTGTGACGATATAAATAAGAAAAAGTCGCATTTTTTTTAAGATTAAGGAGTTAGGCAATACATTTTTAATATTTGAATATATAACAACAATAATAACAACAACAATAATAATAATAACAACAACAATAACAATAACAACAACAACAACAACAACAATAATAATAATAATAATAATAATAATAATAATAATAATAATAATAATAATAATAATAATAATAATAATAATAATAATAATAATAATAATAATATTCGAATTATGAACAATGATGTAATAAAGGTAGCCATTGATGCATTATACCACAAATATAAATTGAGTCACGAGTGGTACAAAATCTGGATCTAAGGGTTGATCGATTACAGACTGCCTTGAATGCCTCGGCTATCATTGTCGACACACTTCTATAATATATAATTATGTATAAAATACAAATACGGAACAAAATTGTAAATTGTACTTCATAATTTATAGTAGCTCACCCACGACATATATAGGGAGGCATAATTATTAAAAAAGAAGACGTTTGTTATTATAATTACTTTCATTGTTTTTAAAAATCACACAGCAAATATTTCGTGAATACATTGTGTTTTTGAACTATTTGCGTTGTCTTAGTACATTTCGATTTTTATTTCTCTGCTACGTATACTAAGTATTGCATTCGACCCAAAAATTCAATTTCGAGATCTCACCGGAAAATGTATGTTTTGAGGCCCTCTGAATCCAAAACGAAAGTATTTTTAGAAAAAGATACGTGTGTGTGTGTCTATGGAGATTATAACTCAAAAACGAAAAGTCGATTAATAACCAAATTTGGTATTTAAGTTTCATACCCTTTAAGGATGCGACATGAAGATTTTGAAAAAAAATTCGTTCACTCTAAACTACCCTTTAGATGGACGATTTTTAAAAAAAAAAAATTATTTTCTCAAAAATGGCTCTCACAGTTTTGTTTAAAATGGTGTATGTTTAAGATATTTTATGGCAAATGAAGTATATTTTCAATTTTTTGCCTGTAGCCTATGTAGCCGTGTTATCTCTAACTGGTAAACCGTAAGAGAAAGACAATTTTACTATACAAAAGTGTAGATCTCGTTAAAACACACATTGTGTCCAAATGCACTTATTGTGGAGTGAACCATATACCTTGTTGTGTGAGTTTTGAAACACTTAGACTTTTCTCAAATGGTAGGTCGTTATTCACTTTTTATCTCTTGACCGCGCAAAAAGAACGAAATTTCAAAATGTTCATATAGCGACCAGCTTTAAAAGAGTTACTATACTGTATTCCCACATTCCCCTTGCACCTACAAGAAAATTAGTAATACAATAATTTATGCAAATGATTATCTTGACTAACATGAAGATAGAAGCACAAGGGCTTGCAATAATAGTTTGTACAAGAACAGAGAAAGTCGTATGAGTGCAACACATCCGATTTTGTTTTCTTTGAATCAGTTTCAGAGTTCTAAAGAATGTACTCCAGCAGCGCCATTCTTCCAGTAAGACGATAGCCTCCTCAGTCTAATCTCTTGATGGACTTGAGCCCATTCTTCTCTGTCCTGCATTAAAAACTTTGCCAATCTTGTGTAAGATAAAATATTCTGCCCTCTCTGTGTGTAAGCTGGGATATTAATGGTACCCTTAGGCTCACCAAGTGGCTGGCCGAGGAACGCTGCCTCTCAAGTCGCCGTGCCATTATACGTCTGTCCTTCAATTTGCTTTGTTATTTATTAAATTGACGAATGTCCCGGACACTTGAACGTATTCAGAAAAGTTTTTTTGCTGTTCTCCCTCGTCTCGACCTTCTTCTCTGATTCGCTTCGGTTCCAGGGAATTGGTCCACAACTTGCTGTTTTATTGCTTCCCCACTCTCCACAGTTGTTGACTTGGTCAAATAATTGAAAACTTGTCATCGAGAACCCCCCGAAGAAGCTTAATAACTCTTCCCTTTTGCTACTGTTTTTCATTTCCTCTTCTTGGTGCTTCTTGTCCATTAACTTTAGTTTTCCATTAGATCATTCTGCTATATCTTGTTTCAATATCCCTCTGATATACAAGGAAAGCATTCTGTAGAAAATTGAGTTGGTAAGCACAATCTGGCTGAACAGGCAACAGAGATGTTTAGTTATTACTATATTTCGAAATACGAAAGTGCGTAAAAGAAACTATTTAGCATAGACCAGGACCTCTCAGGGTGCATGCACCGGTGCAAGGTGCAAAATGCGACTGCAAAAGTCCTGTTGCAGTGGCGGTTTTGTTATATGTAGATTGCGCTTGGTTTACAAAATCACTTCAAATCTTATGCGATTAACATCTGTTCATTACTGACTTCCTTGATACTGCTTACGTTTAAGAAGTCTATCTGTATTTGACGCATGAGGCATTTGGCATCTTTGTGACGATTTTTTAAACACAAATAAGAAGATTCCCACTCTGATTTAAATGGATTTTCAGCATTCTTTGCTTTATTTAGAGCAAGTTATTCTATGCTCAGGTAGTTCTATTCCATGTATCTATTTCACTAATAAGCAAAGCGTATATCAACACGATTATCTTCGAGTCTTCGCTTCTTCGCTATGCGCATAACCGAGTCGCCACGGCGCACGGTGCAAGGAAGCCCTGCACTTTGGATTGCACCCAGTGCTATTTTAAACTTTACAAGGAATAGGCCATATATTATTATGAATTTTACTTAAATGTATAGTTGCAGTGGTATACACGGTAGTGGCTGTGTAGGTATTAGTGTGCTACTTCAATGGTTAACATGGTTAACGCGTCAAAGACGGGTGAGAAGATGAAGGTATTCAGTGTCACGAAAAGCAGTGTTGTCACGTTTCCTCCAAATAAGCGTTCGCACTCTACACGTGAACTTTAACTTCTTGGAAGACCAATATCAGCAGAAAGTAACAGAATGAGAAGACACAGGGGAGATGTTGCAACGCTGTGTATCACTCCACGTGGAGTTTATAACTGTCGGCCATTTGTGATTTTTTTGCTTTCACTGACTGAAATGACACGCTCATTGGTGCAATGTGAAGCATCACCGACTTGATAATGATAGATAATCGTTCACAAGTTCACATTTAAGTATTAACAAACATTCGAAAGTCAATGTCAATTCTTCATGACAATCATGAATTAATCGGGATAAAAAATTTAAAGGAGCGTGTGGTCGTATTATGTAACTCAGTACTCGGTGATCTCCTCCAGGAATAATGTCTAGTGAGTGCTACATACGACTGAGAGGTTAGAACGTTCGCCTACTACCTAGGCGGCCCGGGTTCGATCCGTGGTGGACGAAGCGGCGTCAGGACGGGTTTTCTTCGGGTTCTTCGGGTTCTCCGGTTTCCCCCACCACTCATTCCACCAATTGGTGATTTCGCCTGCATTTCATATTACAATTTTCCTATCAGGCCTGGTGTTTGGCTGATCACTCGCTTCCAGGTCTTCACTCTATCCGGTCCAAAGGCTCCTCTGCTCCCCGACAGGCATCTGACCCTAGGCACCGGCTTGTAAGTCCTAGGGGGTGTAAGTGCTACACAAGGGGAGAGTAAACTGGTAAAGAAGAACAAGAAGAAGAGTCCTACATACATTTATATTAGCTCAGCGATTCAGATGTTAAAAAAATATTTTATTTGTTTTGGCACTTATTTGTTGACATTTTCAGTACATAAAAATAAATATTTCCGTAGCTTCTAGCACATAAAAATCCGAATAATAATAATAATAATAATAATAATAATAATAATAATAATAATAATAATAATAATAATAATAATAATAATAATAATAATAATAATAATAATAATAATAATAATAATAATAATAATAATAATAATAATAATAATAATAATAATAATAATAATAATAATAATAATAATAATAATAATAATAATAATAATAATAATAATAATAATAATAATAATAATAATAATAATAATAATAATAATAATAATGACAATACTCGTCATTAGTAGTAAAGAACATCCCTTAAGTCAGTATAGGCTTGGCTTCACTAAATTGGTAATCCAAAGAGAGAGCCAGCCACAAGCCATGATTAGCATTCTGGGTTGGAGGGAGCAGTAAACGGACACCATCCCCTTAAACTTTAACAGCCACTTCTCTTCCCCCGTCTTTTAATTAAAATGTAATAAGAGCAAAAATTCTTGAGGAGAAAGAAATTGTACCCGCTTCTGAGATGTGGTAATCTTGGTAGAAACCGCACGACTCAAAGTTTAATTTGTTAATTAATTTGTTGTTAAATAGTTTAGAAGGCAATTACAAACATTCGGGTAGCGCTGGTATTTCCTGTTTTTTCATTTAAAGCGTTACTGTGCCTTTATTGGCCTGAGAGCGGATTTCCGTGGTGTATTAAAGCTCTGGGGTATTTTACAATAAGCTAGACTTAAATTCCAAAGGAAAAACTACAATCTCAAACACTTAGAGCTATTGATACAAGATTTTATATATGTTAAAGTAAGGAGAAGAAAAATGTACATAAATATTTTGTGTAGTATATCACAAAATTCAGTTTATATATATATATATATATATATATATATATATATAAATTTTTTTTTTTTTTTTTTTTTTTTTTTTTTTTTTTTTTTTTTTGTGGGCCGGGGGAACGTTGGCATACTGATCCCAAGGTCGCGGGTTCAAACCCGGCCCTGACCTATAGTTTTTAAATGCGGTTAAAGGTGACAGCTCCATGTAGATTTACTGGAATGTAAAACAGGAGTCGGCAAATTGGCCATCGATTACAGGAAAGGATGACATAATTGAGTTATTCTTCACTTTATCTAGAGCTTTACAATTTCGCATATATTTAATGTTAATTCACAAGTACACACTGACGTCAGCACAGATGTAGGGTCTTAATCGCGATCTAGTTTCAGATTTTATAATCCTTATTTTAGAAATAAGAATTGTTTACACGCGTCTGTTAAGCTAAACAGGACGGAAATATTACCATATCCAGTTAACTAAATAAATCTAAACTAGTCTTATTTTGTAATTGTGATTTCAAAACTGTGTATGTAAATTCATAACCTGAATTCGTAATTGTAGTATTACTATCTGAATGTCCCCGTGAAAGCATTTGTGAAAAGTTGAAAATCATGGTTCATTGCCTTGAGATCATAAAACATTTTATGCTGCTCTCTTTTTTAATTTTGCTAACATGCCTACATAAATATGTAAGAAGGTTCCTTTGCGTTTTCGTGGATTCTAAACAGCCATGTCCTATCGATTTGGTTTTCATCACTGCTTGGGTACCTTTGAACCCGCATTGTTTGGAGGAGATAGGGTGAAGCAGAGCGAAGCATTACTTTGCCCCTTACTGTGATCACCAGCCGGTGCAGATTTGCGACCCCTGATGTAAAAGCACACAGCGGGACGAAATTTGGCGACTCCGGCAGCCAAATATGATCCTGGCAATGGACAGCAAATGAAATATTTATTTTTATTTTGTTTATTGCTTACCTCTAGTAATTAAGAGACGCAGTGGAAGCAGTGATGAATGAGAGAAAAGTTCGGAACAGGTAGATAAGTTCAAGTCAAAGGCTTCATATGCAGAGAAAATAATTGGAGTTCGAAAAATACGAACAATGAAGGAGGCTGACTTTTAGTGAAGGATGTGTACTTAGACGGCTTGTTGGTTGCTAGCGTTTCAGGATTTGAAAAAAATAATAGTGCAAGTCATTTGCGGCCAGTCTAAACTACACGATGTTAAGATGTCTGATATAATTTCTGGGTTAAAGCATGTAATGGTTTAACTGTAATAAAAAGGCTTTTATGATGTCAAATGTTAAAAGAACACTTACGTATTATATTCATGAATTTCTCTACTGCGTCTTAAAATATGATTAAATTTGTTGAATAGAGAAAATATCTTGATTTCAGTTTTAACTGTGGAATACCAACATGTCACCACTCCTTTATCGTTTACTTCTACAATAGTTAACATAGAAAAGTAGAGCCTTAAAGGACGAGTTATGCATGACTTTCTCTACTCTTGTGCTAACCAATACTCTTATTCTTTATCTTCTCCATGTTAGTCGAGACAAGCAGTTGCAGAAATTATCTTATTTTTCATTTTCTTGTGGGTGCAAGCGGAATATGTGAATATAGTAGACTTCGACCGATCTTTTAAAGTTTTGAAATTCCGTTCTATTTGCACGGCTAAGATATAAAAAAATGAATAAGGATTTTCCATTTGTGGAAAGTATAAATAGTGCAAAACTGACACAAATAACAAGCAATACCTCCGAAATGGTTCACACTACAGTAAACTTTATTCGGACATAAATTCTATGTTTTAACGGGATCTACATTCTTTGTACTGTAAGATTTGTCTATCTTTTACAGTTTACCAGCCATGCAAAAATCATCCAGAGTAAACAGGACTACGTGGCTATAGCCAGAAAATTCAAAGATTACATTTCATTTGCCATAAAAATATCTTAAACATATAGTATTTTAATTAAAATATTTAGATTCATTTTCGGGGAAAATCAGAATGTTCGGAAAATGTTTCGTATAAAGGATATTTAAGGTGGAGAAATTTTCTTCAAAATCTTCGTGTCGGATCTTTGAAAGGGCGGACGAATGGACGGACGGACAGACAGACACATACACGCGCACACACACGCGCACACACACACACACGCACGCACGCACACAAACCTTTTTCTAAAGATGCATTTTGTATTCAGGTGACTTTAAAATGTGTGTTTCTGGTGAATTCTGGGTATCCAGTTTTTGTGCAGAATACAATAGTTTCTCTACTTACTATACGCAGTAGAGAAAGTAATAATCGTGGCCCAAGGTAACTTCCCACCCTCCGGAAATTGAATCAACACCTCTGCCTTAATGGCTAGCTTGGTAACCACTATAAACGGAAGTACTTTTATACTTTTATTTTGGGATCACCCTCTGTTTTCTTCATTAGTCTGCCTTTGCTTAGCACTTGATGATCAGATTATTCTCTTTGTGCAAATAAAAGTTGTTCTCTCAATGATACAGTAGGTGTACGGAGAATGCGGTCGTCTGCTTACCGCGGTGGTAACATTATCATCACAAGATAGATGATGCGCTTCTACCCAATCCTTGGGATTTTGTAAATCATACATTTTACTCTTGTTTGTGACGGATAGTAACATACTGCTTGCAATGGCAAAGCAATATTGCATAACTAACGAGTAAAAGCACATGTCAGTAATATGCAGGTGAGAGCAGGCGCTCCACCCAATGGTCAAGTAAGGTGTAAAATTAGATGTTCTTGTCAGCCGTTTGCATAGGTGTGCTTGTTCGAAAGAACGTTTAAATAAACGTACGGGTCTGCCATGCTCTTAGCGACAAAGGGAGGTTTAAAGCATTGCTACATATTGATAAATGACGAAATTAATCCGTTCCTTTCGAAAATGTGTCGTAAATTAAATTATTGTGTTGTTTAACGACGCCGTCAATTGCCAGGTGTGCCTAAGTTTTGTCCCACAGTTCTTTTACATGCCAGTAAATCTACTGACATGGAGGTGTCGTTTTTAAGCACACTTAAAAACCATCGGTCTGGGTCATATTGTATTCCACCGAAAACTTCGATGTCGAGATTTCACAGGAAATATATGTTTTGAGGCTCCAAAGAAAGCATTTATGAAAAAAGCTGCTCGTGTGTGTTTGTTCTGTGTGTGTGTCTGTGAACATAATAACTCAAAAACAAATGTCGGTTAAAAACCAAAGTTCGTATTTAAGTTTAATATATTTCAACGATACGACACAAAGATTTTGAAGAAAATTCGTCGACGTTAAACTACCCTTTGCACGCAACATTTTTCAAATATTTTTTTCTCGCAAAAATGGCTCTAACGATTTTGGTTAAAATGCCATACCTATGTTTAAGATATTTTTATGGAAAACGTATATTTTGAAATTTCTAGCTATAGCTAGAAATGTAGTCATGTTTTCTCTTGATGATTTTTGCATAACGTAAACCGTAAGAGAAAGACAATTTTAGTATAGAAAAATGTAGATACCATTAAAATACACAAGTTATATCCTAATGCATTTTTTGTAGAGTGAATCATTTCGGAGATATTCCTTGTATTTGTGTGAGTTTAGCAACACTTAAAACTTTGTGAAATAGAACGTCGTTATTCATTTTTTTATCTCTTGGCCGTGGAAAGAGAACGGAATTTCAAAGCCTATATATAACGATTACTTTTAATACAGCTGACTATCGCTCAAAGCCTACTGTATTCCCATGTTCACCTTGCACCTACAAGAAAATTAGAAATAAGATAGTTTCTCGACTAACATGAAGATAGAGGAGTAACAGTTTGTAAGAATAGTCAGTGTAAAAGCAGAGAAATTCATATCACTGCAACACATCAGATTTTTTCCCAATGTATGCTTGTAGGTATTCGCTTAATCATTTAGTTGAAGGTATAAATTCTCTTAAACTTAAATTAAACTTTTTTCTAACAACCACGACTGGCAAGGACATTGTAGACCAAGCCAGGTGCAAGTTTCTTATATCGGTAAAAAATCTTGATGCCAAGATTCAACTCCAAGAAAATTCTAGCTGGTTTTCAAGCATCACGTATACTATTTGCATAAGGCAGAGTGAGGTGAGGTGAGGTTTGGAACTCATACCTTCTTATTCTCATTTTATGAAGTCTTCCGGCCCGGCATACGCATCCTGTAATTATTTTTTTCGTGTAACAAGCACTTGTAAAATTTAACTGCTTACTCGTGATTAGCCTATGGCATTCAGGGCCATGTAGGGATCGAAGTGTTTGTAACACAAGATGGTATGCCTCTCAACTTCGCGCAGTTCTTAAACGCTTATTTTGATATGGTACAGAAATGTGATATATGCGGTTTTTGCGTTAAATAAAAAGTGATTTACAACAAAAAAAACCTTTATATTAATTTATTTGAATTTGAATTTATTTAGTTTCAATCTTGTACATTTTGAGCTACCCTTGAACTTGGGCCCCAGCGCTTTCGACTTAGACCACTCTCTGCAATACATTTTATACAACTACATTTGTCATGTGTTGCTGGTTTGTTCTTATCTTTCCACACATGTTAGGTGCCTTTCTGATCTCCTTTCTTTTCACTACTATATTTAACATCCGTTTCTTGTCTTTCCACTTATACACATCCACTGCTATATCACCTTTTGTGTTCGGTGGCAAATGATACTTTTTTGCATTCACGAATGTCTTAATTACCTTATAGGATTAAAATAAAAGCTTATTTTTCTCTGTTTGCTTCAAATTTTAGTCATATATAACTGTAATATCAATAAATACTTTAATTAATCGAAATTATTTCTCCTGTGATTCAATATCTTACGTTGATAAAAATGTATTGGTTTATTGTCGGTACTGCAGTAATGTATTGTTGACGGGCTTTAACTAGGTGGAAATTGACTTAAATTGTAATTTAATCTAAGCCTGCTACACATATACATGCAATTATACCTTACCATGGTATTCAGCTCCATTCTCTTATGCTTTAATGCAGATATGTTCCAGTTTTTTTATTTAAAAATGTCATTCTGCTCAATATACCACAGAAACATTCCTCAGAAATTTTCTGAGTCAGCTTATTCTAACAGTCAGCTGATTAGAATGCATTCACCACTAACCTTTGTAACTTGTATTTCGGAAATGCTGCTGCCACTAAGAACAACTGAAAACAAATTGAGAAATTGTGCGTTTTGTGGAATATTTTTGTTTATACCTTATGGATAATACATCATTCATTTTAAATAAAGAGTATTTCGCAGGCTATTTGCAGAAAATCTAAAATATACATTTTATTTGTCATGTAAATATTTCGTTATATGTTATTTTAATTAAAAACGTTACAGCCATTTTTGAAAAAAATAAAAGGTATAGGAAATGTTCCATGTAACGCACAGGTTAGATTGGGGAGTTTTCGTGAAAATTACCGCATCTTTGGAAAATCTAAGTTAAATGCCAAGATAGTTGAAGACATTTAATCGTCGTGTCGGAGTTTGTGTGAAGCAGTTTTTAGTTAAGCTCGTTTGAATGAGTGTGAGTGTATGGTTGGAAGCAGTTTTTGAGACAGAGATAGTAGAACTAAGCCATGTTTTCCTCTAATCTGAAAACTGAAGTGTACTGAACTAGAGCTAATACTGAAAAGTTAATATCCTTTCAGTTCAGTTTTCAGATCGCATGAAAGCATGGCTTAAAAGACAGTGAAGTAAATATCAGAATTAGATCGGACAGAACAACTATGAGTTGCAAGGTCAAAAAGAATTGTAGGTTTTGTTAGCGATAACAAAGAGAATGAGTTTTGTGATACAATTTTAAGGGAAATAAAATAATAAAGTAGTTGGAGTTGTCATTTGGCACACTAGTGTCAGGATTTGTCATATTGTCATTTGTCACAATATGCTCGTACTAATATGTAGTCCCCTGTGATTGCAATTCTGTTGTCATAATCACAAACCATTTTATAACCTTAACATATGATCAATAACATCGCTTGTTTATTCTTATTAGAGATCTGGCTTTTTCGTTCAGCTTGTGGCCTACTCATCTAGTTCTTGGTTTCTACTTCTGGCTCCTTTTATTCGTGTTTTATTACTCCAGCTCTTTTATTCAGAGTTTTCATCGCACTGAATGAAATGGGGGTAGCTTTTATTCGCATGCCTTAGGACTTATATCTTCTTACGGCTCAACACAGTTGATCTTTCCATTTCTTTTCAGGCCCGTCCAAATTTGTCTTCCTATGTTCAAAATGTAAAATGAAACGCGGCATTCTCCAACGGGGCACACATTATAAGCAATCCATCCAGATTTTCTTACTCATCTCTGTTTTCACAGACTTGAATGCGATTCTTCGTGTAGGCATTTACTAAATAAGTAGAGAAATATATGTAAGCTAAGGAGTATGGTCATTAACATTATCTCATTTAGCTTTCAGCTTTTAATTGCTTTCTTTTACTGTCTCTTCCACCTGCATGGTAGGCAGGGACAGTAGAAAATTCGATACCGAGTTTTCACAGGAAATGGGTTTTCCAGAATTTTAATTTTCTCAGAATCGGCTCTAAGGATTTTGATTAAAATACCACAAGTTTAGGATATTTTGATGACAAATGAAATGCATATATTAAATTTCCTGGCAATAGCCTCTTAAGATCTTCTCAATAGAACGACTATTGCATAACTCGTAAACTGTAAGAGATAGACAAAGTCTTATTGCTCCAAAAAAATGTAGATTTTGTTAAAATACATAGTCTATATCAAATAATTTTTTTTGTGGAGATAACGGTACCACGGTATTTCTCATTAGTTGGAGTTTTCAAATACTTCAAATGTGAGGTCATTGTTTTTTATCTTCTTTTTTATTTTACTTTTTATTTTTTATTTTATTTTGTTTTTTGCTTTTTTATATATTCTTTTGAACCAAATAAAATGGAACTGGGTTTTAAAAGATTTGACCATCGCTTAAACCTGCTGTAGTTCCCTATTTAACTTACAAGATATTGTATAAGAAATATATTATTCTGACTAGTAATAATGGTGCTAAAATTGCGGGAAATGTGCAATTAAACCATATCCTGTCCAAACGCAGTTTTAGCTTTTAAAAATTTATTTTTGAACGAAACTGTGCCAGCATGATAGAATATAAGCAATCCAATATTTTAATTGTAGGTTTTGTTCCGTTGACAACAATGGAAAAACGAAGGAAGGAGAGAAAACGTAAAAATGTTCACAAGTTACAAGAATGCTTGAACTGGTTGTAAGGAAAGTGTTATAGGAAATCTGGAGCATCTACAAAGCTTCAAAACTTTATGCAATTCCTCGGAACAGCCTAAAAGTAAATGTAATGAAAGCTACCGAGCACTTCGACTGCAACTCAAACTTCCGACGTTTCAGCTAGGAAACGGGGTAGGCCTTTTGTTCTTCCTTCGAAATAAGTTCTAGTGAATTTGACATTTATGTCCTTTATATCAATGTAACATGTCAGCACTACTTTAACAACGCAATAGAGGACAGTGTAAAGTTAATAAATTGTGGTTTTATATACTTAATTCGGTTGGTTTTGGTATCACGGAATTAGATCACCACTACCACGCATTTAGGAATCCAATCACACATCAGTCAACGTCACAGAGTTTATTTCTATACTCATTTCAATATGTTGTACCACTTATCAGTTCGCAATCAAATAAAAATGTTCTAAAACGTTCAAACTATGTTCCAGAGTAGGTTTTTAGATAACCTCTTTCAATTTATGAACACTGCGCAACACTTACTAAAAGGTATTACGGAATTAGACATCTTTACCCTACTATAAGGAAATATGTGACAAAAATATTTCTTCAAATGTTTATCTCAATTAATGTGAAACAGAAGAATGTAAAAATAATTTGCCAAGAGTGAGTACAGAAATATTGAGCTTTTACGTTCTATACTTTCTGGCTGCTCCTTTTATTGAACAGTTCAACACTAGAGTTTCAACTCTTTGTTTATATTTCAATTTCACTTCGTATGTAAAGTTAGTTTTCATAGCAATTTTCCTCAGTTACTTTACTCCATACATCTCATTATATTTATGTGACGCACTTCTATTTTTCCAATACCTGACAGAGCCTAGAAATTTAAGTTGTATAACTATAGGGTCTATTCCTAATTTATTTTAAAATATTATTTTGGCCTCTAATGGTCATGTACACTTAAGTGACATCGCTTCGATTTTCCCTGTAAAAATTATAACCACGTATTGTGTAATTCATTAGGTATTTGATATAGTTTTTTCGTTTTCATACATTAAATCAGGTGCTGTGTGAACATAAAGATTTTTTCAGATTGTTACTGCTTAAAATTATTATTGTTCTTTACCTTTAAATGTAGCAATCGACATTTCCGTACTCTTATACCATCGTTAAGATACGAATTAAAAGTGCACCATTGCCATACACATGCATTTATAATAGCTCAGGGTATTTTTCCAACCCCTATTTATTTGAGTTTTAAACATTTAATGTGAAGGAAAGTAGTGATTTAAGTAAACAAATCTGTAATCATATTGGTTGGGTTTGATGACTGGCCTCATTTTCTTTTTGAACAAAACAGTTATATGACGGAAGGGCTCCTGCAAACGCGACAAAGCACCACGTAGGTTATCAGGCCCTTTGGGTATATACCGGGAACAGTTGAGTAGAAGGGGAGAGAGCGGATCTAGATGACGACGTGCGCCAGCATGGACGGGGTCCATAACTTTTAGATCTGATCTCACCAAGCCCACCCCTGGGATCTCCCAAAGTGACGCCCGCCTAGAACATCCGAAGGAAGAAACATCTAGAAAACGCAGTTCCACCGCCCAACCGTACTATATACCTATGGTCCTATATCCCTGAAACAGATGGTGATGAAGGAAAGGATAGGTAAATGAAATGAAGGGAGGAAATTCGTCGATTACCGACCCGGAAAACCACGAAAACCCAAGTGTCAAGATGGCGGTCACCGGGAATCTAACCTTAGACCAGCCGAATGTGAGCTCACACGTTATCCTGGAGCCATATCGCAGGGAAAGAGGGATTAAGTTTGTATACGACGCAACAAGAAGGTTCTAGCATTCTGGCCCTAATGTCTATGAGGTCTATGGTTCTGTCCTTGTTTTAGGGTACTTTAACTACTGTCTAAATTCAGGAAAACACATCGCACTCCGACCTTTCTACTGCCTGTTAAATGGAAATATGCACTTTGCAAGTACTCATCACCATAAGGAGAGAGAGAGAGATCGTGTGTGTGTGTGTGTGTGTGTGTGTGTGTGTGTGTGTGTGAGTGTGTGTGTGTGTGTGTGTGTGTGAGTGTGTGTGTGTGTTTCTGTCTCTTTCTTTTTTGCACCTGACAAGATAAATCTCACAGATTGTAAATGAGATCTACATACATTCATGAAAAACTCCCAAAAAAGGATAATCTTTACATCATGACGTGGAACAAGTGATGTGAATGGATTTCAAATGAAGAAAATTTCCGGTTATTTTATCTTCAGAAGAAATCGCATTCTGTACATAAACATGACATATCTACACAGGATTTAGCAAAGTTCTAAGTATGTAGAGATTGATACGCAGCCTTAATTTTGCAACGATTTAAGTACTTTACCCTTTTTGTGAGCATAATGATGACTATCATTAGATGCTTGTTTAAGATTAGCTGTCCTCGCAAATATTCCAAGATCGTAAGTTCATATAAAGTCATCCAATTGCAATTATACCGTCGTGTATTAAGAGAGAAATCGAACCTGAAATAAATTCTCTGTAAAATATTACATGGTAACCTTTCGGCCTTGTCTGTAAAGTATTTACTAAAATATAGTGCAGAACGTTGTCTGAAGGGCTCGTGTTTGAGCGCTAGTCTTCACAGTTCCTATCGATTCTCAGATGCGGATCTACATCATAAATTCTGACGAGTGGTTTATCAAGCGTCCATCTGCAAGTGTGTGTATGTGTGTGAGGTTGGAGATATGTATTAGCACCATTATCGTCAACATCGCAGAAGAAGTTGTAACACAAGTGGTGGGGGCCATGATATATTCTTCCTCCTCTTGTCGATTTTCCTTTAGAACTTGACAGTACAATTATCCCTGTAGCTCAGAGAAAAGACCTAGCAGAAGGGAATTTTGATGCGTTGTTATATGCAATATCGTCTAGTGTAATTATCAGTCTTTTGTTACTCTTCTCCATGGCATTTTACGAAGGCGAGGGAAGGAAATTAGAGAACAGAATAAGAAGTTCTGGAACGTACATAAACTGCTTTGTTAGTCATCTTTAGTTTCAAAACCTACATAACACAACATTAGTAAATGTAGCCCTGATTCCTTTAAATACTTATATGGAAGAATGAATGTCCTAGAGGCTTCTTGGCTTCGTTCTACATCTGTAACAGAACTACTTCCCATTTTCATTCCATCTTTGCAGGTGTTGTTCAGAGCAAAATCTGCTTTTCCATTTTATAAATAAATGAGGTTTATCAAAAACACAATCTGCTAACAGTTACTTTAAAGAATAAAGTATGGTCCACTTTTTTCCAGAGACCTTCATTGGATGACATATGGGGAGCAAAGTTGAGAGCGTTTAACCTTTCGTTCTTCAGACTAATATTCACTGTCGAGAATGGCATATGATACAGTTGAGTTGTCGTTCTATGTGTTCATAGCTCGCTCACCATAAGACTTCCTTGAAGTTGGAAAATTAAAATCAGAACGAATAATTCAATGCCATCGCTGGATCGTCTAGTTTCTGCCTTATTCTGTAAAGACAAAGTAGCTATTTATATTTTTGATTAAACATGATCTTCAGAATCAGCATGGGCTAGTTAGTGCAGTTCTATCATCTAATTCAGGTTGGGAAATTGAATAGTTTTCAAATTAATCGTAAATGTATCTGTCTAAATCCGAACTGGTCTCCCCTATTTACCTGAATTCCATAACTAAGCGTCAGAGCTTCCCATGGTCTTCAAAATCGTGGTTAGATAAGTTACAAACGTAACTTACGCGTAAAGCATAAAATTACTGACAAATACTTTATATTTTTTTTCCACATAAAGTTTATTGCAGCAACTAGTAAATAAGGAATTAATTTGCATTAGCTTGGAAGCGTTTTATGTATATAATTTCGTCATAAGCACATGAAACAAAATGATAAGGAATATAAGGAATATATTTTCAAGCATTACATATGTTGTGTTTCATAAAAAAGCGTACTATTTTGTTGCATATATACTCAGATTTAGTTTCATGGAGAGTTTTTGGAACTTTAATGCAGAAGTCGGCAGATTGGTCACCGCGATTACAGGATTGATGACGTCACTGAACGTAACCCTGGATACATAAATGTGATTTCTGAAGCCGCAGTGGCGGAGTAAGAGTTTCTCTGACATTAATTTTTCACTTTATTCTTCACTTTACCAAAAGCTTTACAATTACGCATATCTCGTATTTAACGCTAGTTCACAAGTACCTACTGACATCAACGGATCATGTGGGGTTTTATCTATAAATTGCGATCTCCTTTCAGATTTTGTAACCTTCATTTTAGACAAAAATAGCTCACACACATAAATGTTGGGCTAAACATAGCACTAGTATGCGCAGCATATTACAAAATACGGAAATGCTGCCATACCCAGTTGTCTAAATAAATCTAAACTAGCCTTATTTTGTAATTGTGATTTCACAACCTCATTTCGTAATTGTAATTTTACTACATGAATGCCCACGTGAAAGGATTTGCGAAAAGTTGAAAATCATGGCTCATTGCTTTGGCATCATAAAACCTTTTGTGCGGGACTCTTTTTTAACTTTGCTAACATACCTACATAATTATGTAAGAAGGTTCCTTTGCGTTTTCGTGGTTTCGAAACAGTCATGTCGTGTCCATTTGGTTTACAAATGCAGATTTGCCGACCCCTGGTTTAATGCATTGAATGGATTAAGATCTGTAGATTATGCAGGTTAGGTATATTCCACGAAAGTGCTAATGACATATTTATCAATGCAGTAAATCTTCTCGTAGATTGAGTAAGTGTTGCTTTCAGAGGACGAATCGTGATATTTAATGCTAGAATAATGACTCGGGTTAAGAACACATGTTACAGAAATAAACTAGTAGGTACATACCAAGTATGTAGAACAGAAATTAAAAAAACAAAACTGCTAATACTGTTACAGATAGTGTTTTATATTTATCATGGTTTAGAACATTACTTCATTTATTGCATTCACTGTTTGTAGTCATTTTAAACCATGAAAATTCTAGTATGTAACTTAGGTGTAAGACTCGCTGTCATTCATAAATGTTAGTACACTTACTTTCGCCCAGTTTCCAAATCTTCATAAGTAATATCACGAGTAATTGCCAATTTATCTAAGAATTTGACTATCATGAATTGCATTTATTAAGACTATTTCACGAATTAAAGTATGGTATAGCTCATAAAAAGTTATTTAAGTGCTGTATTGTAGTTATTAACCTCTTAAAAGAAACGTGAAGCAGACATACATCAACCTCCACTGACACATTCATACTCCAATATTTTAACATATTGGTAATGTCAGTAATTGTAATATCTGCTGTTAATTTTTCATTCTGTGCAATACAAAATTTGCAAAATTGATTGCAAGCATATTTCCTGTTGTATTGTCTGTTCTGAGGTTTTCTTCTTGAGTTATTTCAGTATTAATGCTCCAGCGAAGCGAGTCAGCCATATTTGACATTTGAATAGCGGCTGTGTTGCGTCCTGTGGTTGCGTCATATTAGGTAACCTTTTACGTATCTGTAACACAGTGCCACTAGATTCTCTAACCTGATCATAACGTGACAAAAGCAAAGGAGGTGATAATGAAATATGATAATTTTTCGCGAATAAAGGCTGTCATTGGTTGAAATTTGAAACTGCTATCCACACCAATGGTTTATTTCAAGTAACGTATAAATGGAACAGTCACCTTAATCTACAATGGTTAGATAAATAACCAACATCGTTGTCTCTGTGTTAATAATTCTACAGGCGTTTATTTTCAGCATTACTCCTATATAGCAAGAAACTAAATAATTGAAAGAATGGATCTTTATCGCAGTTGAAACGCTTATTGCCAGCGCATATACAAGCATGGAATAACTTATGTGTATACAGGTATAAATCATCCTCTTTCACCACTAGCAGTTTCAGCAACACCACCAGTAGCAGCAATACTGCCACCAACACCTCCACCATTACCATCACACCATCAGCAGTACCAATACTACCACCAACATTTCCACCATTACCATCACACCACCATCATCAGCATAACCAGCAACACGTCCACCAAGACCCTCACTATCTCCACCAACAGCACCACAACCATCACCATCATTATCAGCGCTACCAGGAGTTTTACCACCAGCAGCAGTACCACCACCCTTACTGCGTCACCACCACTAGCACCACCATCAGCACGACTATCACCATCACCGCTATCGCCATCAAACCACCACTAACACCACTACTACCATCACCAGCAACAACACCACCATCGACATCACCTCGAACGCTATCACTCTCACCAGGGCCAGCATCGCCGCCACAGTCCTCACCATTGTTACGTATACTTCCAGAACTCGTTGCTCAGATGGTGTTATGAATGTGTTTAAACTTATCTTACTACAACATCACATTGCGTTCACGTGGCAATCATGTAGACCCTTGGATGAAATTAGGCAACGAAAGTATGAATAACAATTTGAGAACTGCAAGTGTGGTGATGAACTGAAGCTTGTAGGGAACTACTGGAACATTCTAGAGTAATAAAAGAAAATCCTCGCTACATTCAGGCTTCAAAACATTCAAGAAAGGAAAGGAGCACCTGGATCCCTCTCATTAATAAGGGGGCTAGGGTCAACCAAAAAGTACAATGAGTTTTGGATCTGAGGCGAGTAGCGAACGATTAGTTCAAGGCGACTGAGGGAGCAGTGCTCTAGAATAGTAAGTGTGTCATGTTCAGTTCACGCCTGGTAAAATTATGCGTTTATTCATTTATTCTGCACCTCGTAGCACCCAAAGGCCTTCTGATGCTAGGAGGTACAAAATAAGGCACAATGACATTGATTCACAGCAGATAAGCTGTAGATACGGTTCCGTATACGCACAAAATGAAATGCTTTACTTAGATGCAATCACTAGAGGAAGTAACTGAACACAATGCAGTAACTATACTTTTAGGTAACTTTAAAGTATGTGAAAATCATAAGAGCTTTTCACGGTGTGTCATGTCAAATAACCACACTGCTAAGAACGGACACCAGTGATTTATAAAACGTAATCGAATGAAAGGCTTAGGGCAGCAGAAGTGGAACAGGTGCGAACATATTTTACGGATGAATGACGGTCGTATACTTAGAATTATACTGTAGTACAAACCTGAGGGTAAAACAAGGGTTGAAAGATCAAAACTTTGATTGTCAGATGATATATCCCTTTCTACATAGAACAGGTTCACTGGCCTAAGAGGATAGCAAAGGGAATCTTCGAGGTATGAGCAAATATAACAGCCATATCACTAGAAAGGAGTTAATAGGAGGGGGTGGATTTAATTGAGGGCTTAAGATGGAAATTTATATTTATGAGCAATTTAGAATTTAAAACAAAAAAAAAAAATGTATAGAATGCGTATTTTTCACACAATTAAGTTTGATCTATAATTAATGTCACAAGTTCAAAACGCCCACCTCTATAGTGTGAGAGTAATACATTTGCTTCACGTTCAAGAGGTTGTGAGTTCGAATCTCGGTTAAGGTGAAATACTTGGATTAAGTTTGCTCCGGAATTTTCCCTTATCCTAAAGCATCTATGTTGAGAAATTCTAACCTCTATGGACTCCAGGCTCATTCGAGCATTATTTCACACATTTTATTTGGCACCCGATGTGAAGCAAGTGGTTAATGGACGTTAAATCCTTAAAAAAAGGGGGGGGGGAGTTCAAAATCTATACAGGGCAGAACCATCTGTAGAACATGCAGAGTTCGGGAGAGTAATATCTCATTGCACGACTGTAGGCGCAGTGTCACAAATGCACAATGTTCTGGAGAATGAAAATAGGCGCCATTGTTGCTATCATCGTCATCACCATCCTCATTTTCTTCTTCATTCTTTACATCTGCTCATGCGGTTCCTCAAAATTGGTCCTTCTTCCTTTTTTCCTCTTTCCGGGAATCGAACCCGGGTCTCCCACTTGGTAAGCAGCAGCACTACCACCGCGCTAAGAGGATGTCCAAGGATACATCGCTACCTGCAATGAGGTATGTAATCCTCAATGATTTAGTCAGCTTGTATCCGTCTGTCCGAGCTACTGGCAGGCTGAGGGTTCAGCCCGGTGATATTTTGCTGCGTACCTACCCTTAATAGGGTTTAACCGCAGATAGGACATTTTTGCTTAGATATGGGTGGTTAAGGGTGACATTGTTTAACTTTTTAGGTTGATGTTTATTTATTAAGGCGGCTATTTTACCCCTTTCCTGGTGACTCACAGAAGTCAGCAATGTCTGCATTCCGTGGGTGAAAAAGTTTTAGATAAAGTTTTAGGATCTTTTTGATTTTTTTTTAAATTTTGAATTTTGTTGAGGGTTTGAATTTTGAGCCGAATAGCTCTTTGTTGGGATTATATTTGTAGTTTAGCTTTTGCTACTGATGGGTTAACTACTTTGTTATGGGATATGCGCGCAAGCCATGCGGGGAACCCTATACGACCTGAAGCGGCGTGTTGTGGGGTCATAATCCCCTAGAGATCTAACTAGGGCGCTTTCGTGAGTTGGTAACTTGTCGCAGAATTTTGCTTCCCGGCGCCTAATTTCATCCTCCACGTATGGAAGAGATGAGGCTTCCTGAAGTAGTCTCACGGGGATGGATAAGGGGACAGAGAAGATGGACCGAAGTCCCCTGTTCTGCGCCCTTTGGAGCCACAGGAGCTAACTACCCGCTGCCATGCCCCACACTTCACAGGCGTAAAGCATGAGGGGGATTATAAGAGCCCGGAAGAGGTGTAATTTCAGGTGGACTGGCATCTCAGACCTCAGCATAGGGTACAGTGAGGCGATAGCCCCCTGCGTCCGCGCCAATAGGTCTCTAATATGCCCTCGGAAAGTTAGACTCCTATCCAGTTTGACCCCTAGATGGGTGATGGAGTCTCTCCACTGGATCCTTTGACCCCGAAGTTGGAAAGTGGGGCAGTCTGCAGGTATGGGACGTCTCATGAAGAGGATGGCATGGCTCTTGTCCGGATTAACAGACATTCGCCATCACCGACACCACTCTTGGACGAGGCGGAGGTGTCTTTGTATGGGGTTGAAGGCTCTGAGGATGTGTTTGTTGGTATAGTATAGTAATACGTCGTCTGCATATTGAGCTATACTGACCTGTGGTTCTGTGGGGAAGTCTGCCATGAAGACACTAAAGAGAGTAGGGGACAGAACAGAGACTTCGGGGACTCCGCCTCTTACTGCCCTAAGTGTGGAGGAGGTTCGCCCCGCGACTGTGACTTTGAAGGTCCGGTGTCGCAGGAGACTGTGTAGGATGTGTATAAGTTGTGTGGGTAGCCCCAGGTGGATCAGTTTGTAGAGGAGCCCTGTGTGCCAGGTGATTGAGAAGGCCTTTTCTACGTCCAGAGACACCGCAGCAGCGAAGACGCGTTCCTGGAAACCCAGGGCAGCAGCCTCCACCACCCGCAGCAGTTGCTGAGGCGTAGAGTGCCCAGGACGAAAGGCGGCGCCGTGGCCGAGCGGTTAGCGCGCTCGCCTACCACCTAGGCGGCCCGGGTTCGATCCCAGGGACCCGGATGTGGTATTCGTGGTGGACGAAGCGGCGTCAGGGCGGGTTTTCTCCGGGTACTCCGGTTTCCCCCGCCATCTCATTCCACCGGTGCTCCATCTTCATTCCATGTATCATCAGTGTCACCGCGTGCGGTGCCGTAGTAGTAAAAGTGGGCGTTAAACACTACAAACAAACCCAGGACGAAAACCGAACTGATGTGCAGGGATAGCTTGAATGTTTCCCAGTAGAGGGGTCAGCTTGTATGTTCATCTCCGTTTGTCATTTAAATCTCTAACTTTAATTACTTATGCTTGCGTTATCCGGGTTATTTGTTTAATTTTCTCTGTTTCTTTCTTTTTTCTCGTGTTTAAATATTTCCTCTTTTGCATGGTTTATCTGTTGAAATCATAAAGAAGTAAAATATAATGATCAGTGAGATGGGCAAGTATTACTTATGTAGTATCTTTCACAAATTGTAAACGTTCCGAACGATGATCTGTTTCTCTAAGACAAATCTATGTCTATTACTTCTCACTTTTATCTATCTCTCTCTTTTTGTAAGCTTCGTGCTTAGATGGACTGATTATATGTGATATGATAAAAGCAAAAGAAAACTAACATAAAATATAAAATAAAAAATCTGATGTGTTACACTAACCATTCGTACAAACTCTTATTCCTCTATCTTCTTCGTGTTAGTTGAGATAAACATTTGTACAAATTATCTTATTACTTATTTCCTTTTAGGTGTAAGGAGAATACTAGAATACAGTAGGCTTTGTGCGATAGTCAAGTCTTTTAAAGCATTGAGATTCCATTCTCTTTGCACACTTAACATATAAAAAATGAACAACGATATTCCATTTCACGAAAGTTTTAAGTTTTCCGAAACTAACACACATAACAAGGAATATCTCCGAAGTGATTCACTCTACAAAAAATGTATTAAAACATAAATTGTGTATTTTAGCAACATCTGCATCTTTTACATAGTATGATTTGGTCTATCTCTAACGGTTTACCAGTTATGCAAAAGTCGTTCAGAGTAAATACGACTACAGGGGCTATAGCCAGAAAATTAAAAATATACTTGTACATTTCATTTGTCTTAAAATATCTTAAACATCGGACATTTTAATCAAAATCGTTAGACATTTTCAAGAAAATAAAAATTTTCGAAAATGTTTTGAAAAATTTCCCGTGTAAAGGGTAGTTTAGGTTGGGGCTATTTTCTTCAAAATTTACGTCTCGCATCCGGATGTGTGTGCGAATTCATACGAATAACTCAAGGCTTGCGCGAAGGTATTACAATGCAAGTCAAAGTATGGACTGTTTATGCAAGTTTGATTAAATAGGGAGTATTTTTCGAAAGACTGTCTAAGTCCAGTTAAAGGTTATGTATGAGAATTCATTATAAATTAATACAAATCAGGGATTATCTATACGAAGTTATTGCAAACTTAGTCAACCCGCGAACTATTGGTATGAAGTTATTGTAGCTTTAGCCAATTGGAAATTTGCTTGCGGGAAGTCGCTACAACGTAAGTGAAAGTGGGGACTATCTGTGGAAATTAACAGTCCTCTAAATCAAGAGGGCTGTTCACAATGAGGGCTGTCAAACTATGTCAGGGGAACCTGACAATTGTTTGGACAATGTCGCTGCGGGATCAACCACGATGGGAAATACTTAGCACGAAGCTAAACTCAGGACTACTTCAAAGATATCCATGCAGTACCAGGCAAACTTAATAGCATAGTGCTATCATATAACGTATTTTAATTTGTGCATTAGTATGAACTCACGTATTCTCAGTTCGTATGACGACTATTTGCCTTATATCATCGCAATATCAGTGAAATTGAAGATTACTGAAGCAATCTCTGCAATATCAGACAACATATCTTTAGCAAATTTCCCCCTTCTCTGTCAAAAGGGTACTGTAAGACTGATTGTCAACGAACTTCAGTCAAACTTAAGCATTTCACACATTCTTACTCAATCTGAGAACGTTAGGCTGATTTTATCGCAGTCTGAGTCATACTGAAAAAAACTGGACGTAATGGAATTTCAGTCAATCTGAAGACTGTTTGGCTGACGTCACTGCAACCTCTATCAAACTGAGGTTTATTGAAACAATTCCGTTTGCAATCTCAGCTAACCGGACTATTAGGGTGATGTCACTGTAATCTTAGCAAAGTTGAGGACTATTGCGCAAACACTAAAGAAGGAAAGTAGGCGCAAAAGGAAGAAAAAAGAACGCAGGGAAAGAAAGAGCATAATCAGAGAAGTTAAAGATTAAGAAGACAAGGAAAGAGGATACCAGATCACGACCGAGTGGGTGCTTGGCTTATAATTAGTATCTCGGGGCAATGATGCAAGTGGTAACGCTTGATTGATGCCAAATGATAGGGGGGCAACAGGCCGACACCTCTATTACATTATCCAAAATGGCGCGGTACTTACCTGGTCTTATGCTTTTGCGTAAGCTGGCGTGGGTGTAAAACTCCTCCACTGACTGCAGCGAATAGGGCAGGCCATGATCAGTGGGTCTTAGCACACAACTCGGCACATGTCCCTGTGAAATAAACAAACAATTAACTTGCATAGATACTTCTAATCCAAATACAGCAAAGCGGCTACAAGTGAACGAATTATTCGTCTCACATATACTCGAGTACAGCATGAAGTCACCGACAGAAATAACAATAGTTCGGCTATTAACTCGAAGAAATTTCTGTATTACACTGATCTGCACTTTGGACAAAAATAATTAATGTTTCGAATTCCGATTTCTCCTAAGTTTTGGAAGTTGATTCCAAATATGTTATCAGTTTTCTTCCATCGCATACATTTTAAAAATTGAAAACAAAATTTTCACAAACTCCACACAATTATTGCAGAATACCTCCGCAGGATAATTGTCATTCTTCTTAAAAACGTAGTGAATATTAGAATTATGTCATTGTGTGATTATAAACTTAATGTACTACATTTCAAAAGAACTCCCAACATTCATATTATTTTAGAGGAAGAAATTTTCAAGGTAGATCTGGCCTTACTACGCTCGCTTCAACTGTGATCTAAATAAAAAGTATTATTTAACAAAATATTGAACATAAAGAGTATAGAAAACAAAGATTTGCTGATTAAAATATATTTAATATGCGCATATAAACCAAACTTGCGTAAAGTGCAGTAATTCCTAAAAATAGGTACTGCCAACTTAGGGAAACAAAGTACGTCCATTACACAACCAAAACCATTTAGTTTCACAACCAGTAATGTTTGAAAGAAACTTTAGAGCCTAATACGCCTGTTTTATTAATGTAGCGTTCAGGATTTGTGTGGTCAACTTCATAAAAGGACTGATGATTTAAATAATATATATATATATATATATATATATATATATATATATATATATATAATATTGAATTATTATTTCTAATAGTTTTCAGCTTTATTGCAACCCACTAAATGTAAAATCTATAGCAACAAAAGTTCTTAGCAACATCGAAGCATCGCGGCTAAGATTTTCTGCTTAAAGTACACTGATAAATAACGGAGATTCTTCAATATCGGATTAATTTAAATAGTTCTAAATATGGTATAACAGTATTCCTGCTGTCTTTCATAAACCAAGCCATATCCTTGTGCTTCTTGAATAACACATGGTTCTTTTCAGGGTTCTCTTTCTGAAGAGTTTAGCGGCATGTTAATATGTTCTACTGTTTTATATTCCACTTTCTTCGCATTTAAACTACTTAACGTCACATCATATAATTCTGAACAGATAAATAAAACAGAAATTGTTACGTAGTATTTTACAACTTTAATTATAGTAAAATATGACTTCACATAGTCACAATAAGTCCAAAATTCACGTTTACTACAGCACCAGTGCAGTGAAGTGGAATAAGAGTTTGTAAGAATAGTTAGTACAAGAGGAGAGAAACTGATCAGTGCAACTTTCCCTATTTTTTTCGTTTATTACCAACGTTCTTAGCATATTAAAGGCAATGTGTTGTACGAAAGCACAAGACAAGTACATAAAAATTGAAGACAGCAAATTATCAGAACTGTTTACATTGTTTACCTAAGTTGGCAGATTCATTGCCAGAGTGGCAGTTCAGTGTTTATGGTACCTGCTATACATATGCAGAACATTACAGGGGGCTATGGAATGTACCCGGAGGCGAGCGTTACATCCCCCCTCCCCCCATCTTGCGTAGGAGAGAAGGTTTAAAGAGGTCAATGCATCATGCAATGCCATGCAAACGATCATATAGCCATAGCAGTTTTATCTGTCCATGTATTAAAGTGCTCCCTCAACAGATCTTCCTTCCCCTTTGTTTCTAGAAGCCATTACAAGAAGATAAGAATACTGCCAAGTTTCATCCTAAAAACGCAGAGTCTCGTCACTTCAGCCTCGGGCACTAATGCTGCAATCGTTATTACACGGCAACTCAGTGAATATGGATCGTTTTCTGTGGTTGCGATAGTGTTTTAATGATATATCTGCAACATTCCTAGCCCGTTCATTATGTTAGCAATAAAAATGATGCCATTGGCTTTTACTTGAGCTTA
Source organism: Tenodera sinensis (assembly GCA_030765045.1). Taxonomy (NCBI): domain Eukaryota; kingdom Metazoa; phylum Arthropoda; class Insecta; order Mantodea; family Mantidae; genus Tenodera; species Tenodera sinensis. The sequence goes on along the minus strand of CM060963.1, from coordinate 172,448,669 downwards.
CTGTGACTTCAAATCATGCTGTAGGAAAATTCAGTAGAACTTTCGCACTGAGAGCTGTTGTTCATGAAGAACATATGTGGATTTTCCGTTTTCTATCACATGTTAGATATGAACGAAATGGGAGCGAAATACTACATTAAGCGAGGTGAGCGTAATGGCAACAATTAAGATGTGAGTATGTTTTATGATATACAGGTATTTAGAAAAGTGTCCGATATTGCAACAGAAGTTGGCGTTGTTCAAAGCTAGAAGAAATGTTCCTATAAACATATGTCTGAAAACAAATAGTTATAATATGAGCCATTTTAGAAAACAATGTCCAATGTAAGCACATTTTCATTAGCTTTGCCTACACCAATGTCTTTAAATGTACCCATAGTCAGAAACCTAATGGGTTGAGCTACAGCGAACGGGAAGGTCATGTTGCTGGACCTCCTCGACCTATCCATGGTCCATTAAACGTTGGTTTGCCTATTTCTTATGGTTTATTCGTTCCAATTCACAAAATTGAAGACAGGCACAGTTACCAAATTTGGTATTTATTGATCTTTTCGAGTTTTGCTGTTTACAGACACAGACGTGGCCTATTTCAAAATGCTTCTTTTTTTTAGTTCCGGAGCTCTCAAAAATATATTTTCGGTCAAGTATGGACTTGCAATTTTTGGATGGAGTACTTCCTATTAGTTTCTATAGTTAGGTGGCAAAGAAAGTAAAAATTTAACATTTATGTTAGTGATGATATTAGGTGACACTGTATTACATTTCAGAAATCTGTTAATTAATTTAATACTAAAATGCCCAATACATGAATATATATATATAGACGTATATAGTTTTTTTTTCTTTTATGCCCGTTATGAAATATACATTTTGTGCACCAAAATGCTCTTTTCAACCTCAGATATTCTGTGAAAACGCACCTCAAAATAAGTAAAAATAAAAATGAAAAAACGCCGAGGTTCAAACGTAAGACGCCCGTTAAAATACAAAGTAAATATTTTTAAAAAGATTAAGAATTCTCTGTAAAAATTGTTTATTGTTTTATTTCCTCAAAGTTTCTGTGCTTTTGACTAAAACATCAGATAATTCAGGCAATGATATAGTGAGTAAAATACATACTTTGAGTTGCCTAAATTCTGTTTCATTATGTTATTGTGAATCTGTAAGTCTGTCAAGGAAAATTTACTTAGAGTTTTTTAAATGTATACCAAAATGATACGCCAAATGTTTTTAACATTTTAGAATAAACTATTTTTGAAATATTCGCTGCTATAGTTAAAATACTGCCAGTTCTCATCTTCGGTGCGCCATCTACGATTATGTCATTAGGATATAAAAAACTATGTCAAATACGGGCTAGAAAAAAGTCTAATTCGTACTTGCATTGTCCGTCTTATATAACACTTGCCTCGTGTCAACAAAGGATACTCTTTGATGTACGCTACTAATGTTTTTATTTTCACATCCTCTTTCACTTTCTAATAAAAGAAATTAATAAGCACGCCTAATGTAAAGAAATACTGAACTCATGCAAATCGTCAATCAAAACACATACTATGTAGTAGGAAAGAAAAGGGAAGGGAAACTAATGAACACATAGCAGGATTACATAGAATTCGCTGCTTCTGTGCCGCTCCGTCACGTTTTTAGAAAGAATTTCGGGTAATGAGAAGCGACGCATATTGCTGTGATTAGCCCAAAAGCCTTATTTTGATTACAACGTTGTGCAGTAAGGGAAGCTTTGATATCGCACCACAACACGAAACTCACCAGATCGGAAACCGGGATATGATTGTAAATAGCAGTTCCAGGCATAAAACAGAAATAGAAACTCTCCAGAATGGCGTGTTGGGTAGAAACCTATTAAGATTAGTGTTTGGAATCCACCCCCTCCCCTAATCCTTCCCTCACCGCTTCGCCTCACGCGATAAATTATTCTTTTATTTCTGTTACTTTTTTAAGGGAGGGTAGTAAAACAGTCACTCGCTTATTCAGAATGCGTGGGTAAAGGGCAGAAAAATATCAAGGGAAATAATTCAGAAATGACAGCATGTTGTGAGGAAGCAATGCAATTCGAATCAAGTCGGAGTGGATATTAACATTTGAAAGGAGTACCCGGTCATTTTTTACTGAGATCGGTTTTATTTCCGCTGGTTTGCATATATCTATGCATAATCGATAACTCAAACCAACATCAGAGCTTGTCGATCTCCTATTTGGGAGTTACCAATTTTTCAATTAACTCTTTTGTGCTTGGCAGTACAAAAGTAACAGTGCGATATCTAGACGCTAATGATGAAAATTGGTGGTGTAATAAATTCACCTTAAAAAACTGCCAGTATTAGTTATTTTTTCAACCAATTTAGCGACGAATAATCGGTTTTAACAAAGAGCATCGCATTTGGAGGAATGAGCTCAACACAAACCTCCAGCGGATGTGCTACAGAACATGTCATTCAAATATATCATTCTCCACATTTGATAAATATCTTTCGCAGCTTTTCAGGATACCTTTTTGGACCTCTCTAACCTATATCTGATATAGTTTTTCATCTGGTGATAACTCTCTAGTTGTGAACCAGCCAGGAGTCATTCTCTGAAGATGCCCAACGCAGTCTTGGGCGAAACGTCATAAAATTCATTGACTGGACCACGGCCAACAAGCCGGAAATCTACCCTATTGGATTAACGCCGGCCGTCAAAGCCTAATCATGTATATCCGAAGCTTAGTTGTTTTAGGAAAAGTTTAGGTAGTTGTATGAAGTTCATTTCACTAAATTTCCCTCACGTATCGCTGAAATTTTATCAAATAATATTTTGGTATGATATTGACAAAACCAGGTGCATTTATATTCGAAAAACCGACAAAAATGATCAGCTACCGCTACATTGAATATTTCTAACACGCAAATCAACATGCTTTGGCCTATTTAGATACTTTGTACGCCTATACATAGCACCTAACCACAATTATAAGCTTCTTTATCGCTAGGTTTCGGGCTCGGCTGCATGTGGTAGGCATTTAAGTTATGTTTGCAGGGACGGTACGGGCGGCATCGCTTTAAACACAGGTTACTGCAGCGGTGTCACCCTCCCCTCCTCACCCCTTCCCTACCTACTCTACTTTCAAAAAACATCAAGTGCAAACGAAAAAATAAAGCAGCTCTCAAAGTAAGGTGGTTTGCAACCCGGACCGGAGCCTACTTATCACTCTAAAAAGCTACCCTTATCATATTTTCAGCTTATACTAGTAATTTAGCTATAAGCAGAAAACACAGACCACTTAACTACCATTATTTTCAACCTTATTGTTATGCAATGCACTAATGCAATGCCGAGTAATAATTGTATGAAGTGAACAACATTTTGTCCAGCTAACAGAAGTCGTCAACCGATGGTTACGATTAACAACTGAGAAAGTCACGGCTTTCTCTGTTACATCAGTAGGTAGACTAAGTATTGTATTTCACCCAAAGATTAAATACAGAGGTTTCACCAAGAATACGCGCATTCAAATTCCCAGCTTTACTCAAAAATAAAAAGTTGGTTAAATACCAAACTTACTATTTAAATAGGTGTCTTCCAAACATACGCCACGACTTTTAAAAAAGTGGAAAATGTTTCAAACATTTTTATTTTCTCAAAAGTGACTAAGATTCAGATTAAATTGCCATATGTTTAAAACATTTTCAAGACTCTCAACTTACAGTGTGATGAGCACATAAAACATTTCTTCTGGCACAGAATTATTCTGTTCACATATTTCTTCCGAAAATATCTGTCTGACTTCCTATATAATATCCGTAGGTATGTTTTGGGTATATTCCGTATACTTTTTTTCTCTGTATAATTGCTGAACCTTCTGTATTTACTGTGCATAGAGCTGTCAATTTTTTCCCAAAATAGGTCTGAAATTTTTTGCCAGCTTCCGTTGTTGTTAGTAACATGCGACCTTATACAAAGAGTCCCAAAGGCACTTAAACCACTGCGCGGTGTTTTTCCACTGCGTACCCGGAAATACAACAACGCAACTTATGTACACAAGGTCATGCGGATGATTTGTTTTCCTCTGATCTGAAAGTGTAGTATTGAGCTGACGTGATATCGTTTGATTGAGTTATTACCAATGTGCTTTATTATTTTGTCCTGTACATCTTCTTAAATAACGCTGGTCAGTTAAATCTTTAACAGTAGTTTTTAAAATGTTGTATGGTTTCATCCGCGCTGTTATGATAGCCGCAGTCGGGGACGAGCGTCGAGGACGTGTGCATAAGCAAGAAACAGCGCAGCCAGTTCGGAGTATTTTGGATCAACCTTTAACAGGCGTTCTAAAGTCTAAACATATCAACATTAGCGTTTTTCTTCGAACATATTCATCTATATTTTGTGAAAGTAGGCTAACTGCGAGAGATCTTTATGGGTCATGCTTTTATTTACACGCACAGTGTCTCGATCTTACTTTCAAAAAGTGCTTAGCCTACCGGCCAATCATCTACATGTAACGAATTTAATTGGTTTCTTTGTGTGTGTATGTATGTATTCTCTTGCTCCCACGTTACGTTACGTTGCAGTTCCGCTCTGCAGGGAACACGGGGTGACCTACCATTGTAACAAGCAATACATATTACTTTTCCCCCTCATTTTCCCATCAACAATAACCGTATTTAGAATCACAATCAAGTGCCACCCTTAGCCCATGGATTTCTCCTATCATTACTCATTCCCGCGTTTTTAGCACATTTTCCTTTTTCTTCTCCCTCTATCCCTTTATTTTCCTTCGCCAGCTCCAATTCTTTCCGTATCATTACTGTTACATCTTCATTTCAGTGGCGTATCCAATTATTTTCATATAGTCGGGTGAGATTCCCTCTGTGCTAAACGATACTAATGCCCTAAAATTTTATTTCACTCCAAATATAAGCACTCTTAGAAGTGTGTCGGTCTGGGTGGCTCAGTTGGTTAGACGTTGGCCTACTGATCCCAAGGTCGCGGGTTCAAATCCGGCCCAGGCCGATGGTTTTTAAGTGTGCTTAAAAACGACAGCTCCATGTCAGTAGATTTACTGGCATGCAAAAGAACTCCTGCGGGACAAAATTCCGGCACACCGACGACGCTGATGTGATCCTGGCAATTGACAGCGTCGTTAAACAACAATTTTATTTATTTATTTACTCTTAGAAGTGCAAAAATCTTGTCATCTCACTGCTAAATTTTCTGCACTAAATATTTATTACCCCAAATTACAGTAGGAATATAATTAATTATATTGTGTAAAATAATATAGGCGCCACCGTGGCTGAGCGGTTAGACCGTTCGCCTAGCACCCAGGCGGCCCAGGTTCGATTCCAGGGACACGCGTGTGTACTCTTGATGAACGAAGCTGCGTCTGGGCGAATTTTGTCCGGGTTTTCCGGTTTCCCCCGCCACTCAGTCCACCAATTGCTCCATAATCAGCTTTCCAATCATCTATTTCGCGTGCATTTCATATCACCCTCTTCCTCACTTCATACCTGGTGCTTGGCTGACCACTCACTTCTGGGTCTTCACTCTGTCCGATCCATGGGTTTCTCTGCTCCCGACAGGCATCTGACCCTAGGCACTGGCTTGTAAGTCCTAGGGATGTAAGTCCTATATAAGGGAAGGATAATCAGGTAATGAGAATACGCCCAAAAACTGTTCTCGGTGGGCTAAGGCTGCCCACTGTATGGGTTTTTTAAAAGATAAAGAAAACCCGAATTCACAATTATTGTAAAATTATAATTAATGTTAATTTTGACCTGTAAGCCGGGCCCCTCTGTACCGGCACCAGGCAAATGCTTTCTTTAATACAATAAGTTGAAGTTGAAGTTGAAGGAGAAAAAGGGGAGGGTAATCAGTTAAAGAAGAAGAAAATAATATTTATTGCAACGATTTTAATTGGGCAAATCGAAAATTGTAAAAAAAAAAAAAAAAAGGAAAGAAAGAAAGAAAAGAAGGAATATCGAAACCAGAGATTTTTTTTTTTTTTTTTTTTAAAGAATCGGAGAAAGTACATAACATTTGAAAGCTTAATGGAAACAGGAATAAGAATATTTGGTTCGAGCTTTGACATGATTCAGCGAACATAGTCGTGATAGCAAGCAGGGATTTTACTTAAAGCGTCAAATAAGGAGATATTTCAACATCATATAATAACTCCATCATCGAATTCTAGTACTCTGACTTTCTAAACCCCTTAATCTTATAGGGAATTAAGTTAAAAGCTGCCTCACAGCTCATATCCATCAGAAAGAGCAATAGTCGTCAATGATGGAGGAATCGTTAATAACGCAGAGTGGTATCAGAACTTGTTCATACACAACCATTTTACTCTCTTTGGTAATATCAGTACACATTAAAAGTATTGTAACAAAGCTGGCAAAAATGCGAAGTCCGTTTACTTTTTTAACACCTTATTTCCTCTAAATTTTACTACAATTGCACAATTTCCTTCTCGTTGCTAACACAGTTCCTACTCTACTATTGCAATTTACAATTGTTCTTCCGATAATGTTTCTCAGTCTTTCAATGTCTTTCTGCCGTTTCAGTGTGTCATATCTTCACTATAACGATACAATTGCTCGATAACACATACGTTCCCGCTGACAGGCTGGCCAATGCACTCTCGTAACTAAAACTAACTGTACACGACGACTTGAAACTACTCTGACACCAAAAACTAAACTCTGACTCTAAAAACTAAAACTGACTGAAGTGCTCACTGTCTGTCCTATTTATACTGGAGCCGGCGTGACGTAATCTCCTTCGAGTGCTTTCCTCGCGCACGTATGCATGACTCAGCAAAGAAGTTTCTAGAGCTTGCCGGACACTGCTGTTTTATCACGCTGTTCGATCGCATACACACAGTCGCTAGTTGCCTTGTAGCTCCGGACCTCCTCCACACCTTGTCGACATTAGTACGGCCACGTGCTCACACAACCGCTCGTCATATCCAAGGTCACCCGGCCTTCTCTTGCCGTGTATTGCTGAACGACTGAATGTCACAGTATTATAGGGATAAGTCGTTACGTCTAATTCAGTACTTCACTCCCATTTTAGGTAGATGCCCTTAGATATAGATGCATTAAACAGTTTTGGGGATAAAGAACGCCCCTGTTGCAGTCCCCTTTTATAACCAAAGATTCTTATTTTCTTTTTAGTATGCTTATAATAGGATATTATAATAAAGTGCTTTGTTTCTTTAACAAGATAATGTCTTGCATATCCTTCAATTATCGTAAAATTTTCTTTCAAACTACTGAAAGATTCCTGTGTATCTTTATTACGCTTCTTAATTTTCTCAAACCTCTGCTGTAAAGAATGTTAATGCAATATTGTTCATTACATGTCCTCAAATGCCAATACAAATATCTGTACTTACACTCCTATAACTGTAACAATTTACGTTATTTATTATGAATATCGACATATCGATACAACAATTGGGCATTTGGGCATCGTTCATAGTTTCTTTTGCGTAGAACTTCATATTTCTATTATTTCATGATGCTTTAATGCAAATATTGATCTGATTTCCGTGTAAATAATCATCTTATATTTTTTTCCAAATTTTAAAATTTTGACACGATCTTCACATTTCTAAGATAACATCTTATATTAAACGTTTTTACATGAACTCCTACATTAGTATTACTTTCTTTTGATAATTTTTCAAATTACCTACACATTTTCATCTCGATTAAGATGAAGATTGAAGAATAAGCTTTTGAGTAAGTAAGGTATGTGGATGAATGGGTAGAGAAAGTCATGTGAGTGTAACACATCAGATTTTTTAAAGTTAAGTGTTAACTAAAATAGAATGAGAACTTAAGAAGAACATGATTTTTTTGCAATATGTGATAAAGAAATATGTTATAACATTCACATAAACATGATTCATCTATTCGCATTACATTATGACAAATTCTTAACTGGAAATTCTTACATGGTAAGCAATACCTAAATCAAAACACAATATTTGTTTGTTGCTAATGAACTCAAGCAGGAAAGAATGAAAATAGCATAAGATGCCTTATAAATACCGCATGACAGTTTAATCTTAAAATCTAATACTATATATACAACATTAATTGCACATTTCAGATAGCTCAAAGTTTTTGTATCTGTCTAACGGTTTGCCAGTTGTACAAAATCAAGTAAAATTAATTTAGAAGGGAGAGGATTTCAAAGGCTATTCACAGAAAATTTAATATATTAATTCTATTAGCAATACAAACACCTTAAATGTACCCCCGTGGATAAAAAAAGTCATGTCTGAACGCCACATTCGTCTATGTCCTACACGACAAAGCACTTGATTGATCATATGAGTTCCTAATTTTAGAACTTGTGACAACTTGTTGCTGCCGCTACACAACTACATCACGAATTATGTAAACTAGTAGTATTTAGCCTTTTTTCTCTGCATTCCCCCGAAGACAATTTTCCATTTTCCATTGCCCAGCCTTAGAGTTATCCTTTACTCAAATTATACATAATCATGTCTAAAATAGATTATAATGTTTATAGCTTATTTAATACTTAAAAAAGAAGGATTAAATTAAATTTTACGTACCCCCTAAGAATTCTTCGCGTACCACAGGTTGAATATCACTGCTGTAAAAGGGCACTGTGCGATGCTGGATGAATTGGCGTTCCACAGTCGTTTTTTTTTTTTTTTTTTTTAAGTCCATGGTCTACATTATTTTAATAAAAATTATTAGTGCCGTTTTTAAAAGAACAAAATTTAACACAGTTTTTTTTAATTTGAAAGCAGTTGTATAGCGCAGTTCTAATCCACTAAGTAAAGGAAATTGCTGTCCAACAAAAATCACTGTCGTCAACAGCAAAGTCTAGTGTGCTGCAGTAACGCCACTGAACTGTTGTAGCTTTGACAAATCACAGAGCGCTCCGCTTCCTGATTTGCACGACACTCGTAGCAGCCATTATTATATTTTTAGAATCGAGGGAGCTGTGATTTCACTGTCTATGGGATGTTGTCACAAACTCCATCTCGCTTCTTTTTCCATTCTTCTTTTTTTTTTTCAGTGTAATATCTTTTTAGCCCATTCAGTGAAATCCATCTCCCAGATCAAGACTATGATACCAAACAATTCAAACGTCCTCTACACGGGGAGGCTTCACGGATGAAAGGGCAGTGACTCCGTCTCCCTCTCAGCAAAATTTATCACTTGTATAATTCAATTTTTATGTTTAATGTAAAATGTTAGGAAAAGTGATCCCTGTTTATGGTAACTCAAAGTACCATAATGTGTGCACAACAGTGATTGAGGGGCAGAAATGTAATTACCATGTATTACTTACTTTATTTTATTTTTCTTAGTGGAACCTATTCTACCGGCTGGTGTAGAGCACTTACAGAGAGCTTTCCATCTGGTCCTGTCCTTAACAATAATTAATTATGCTTGTTTCCATTCAATTCCCTTCTGTTTTATTATATCTTGGATTCCTTACTCCGACATCTGTCTGGGTCTACCCTTTGGCCTTTTCCCTCAAAAACATAAGAACCGCTGCGCGGTATTTTTCCACTGCGTACACGTAAACACGCTGACGCAGCTGCTGTACACAAGATCATGTGGTTGACTTGTTTTTCTCTTCTCTGTAAGTGCAGTATTGAGCTGACGGTGTTATCGTTATTTTACATTACAAAGCATCAATTAGTGTTGTTCTTGTATGTTCTGGTTATGAGGATGCACATTTTCAACAATAAAATGGTTATTTTTTTCTATTCGTAGATTTTCAGAAGGAAAATTCGCTTTTAAAGCATCAGCTGAACATTGGTTGAGGTTGGCTTTAGCTTCTAATCACTAGACTTTGGACTATAGGCCCTTAGAAGCAGTCCCTTAGGCACCTAAAATAGGCTCTAACGTTATCGAAATACTCACTAATTTTAAGCACCCATAATAAAATTTTCATCTGCTAAACATTGAATCTAATACTTATTTAAAATGCATTTTGACTTAGTAAAATCACGATAAGCTTAAAATAATGAGCATTAAAAATAATATAAGAAAAATAGCAAGTGTGTTAAAACACTATTGTTAGCAATACCTACTATGCCTTAAATTGTGAATTTATGGTTCTATGTAATACACAATATGAGGTTATTAAGTTAAAACATACATTTTGAAAACTTATTGAAGAGATTAAAGTGGAAATGCACTCTGAACCATAGGTATCACTGTGACTCTCTAGGTCCAATATAGAACTGCTTCCATAAAGAAAGAAATAAAATAAAAAATAAAGGTTTTTCAAAACACGGTATCTTGTTATGAACGGCAATCTAAACGAACTATCTGAAACACGGATACAAAAATAAAAAATTTGCGAATGTGTGCACATAAATCAATGAAAAGGACGAGCTATGTAGTTCACGTAAACAATGGAAAATACGCCACTTTGGAGGGGTTTTCCTCCGTCCTGCAGTCAACAACCAATATCAGAAGATGGCTGAGTCTTGGAGGGGGCAAATATTCTGTTTCTATGCAGACAAAATGAGTGATACTACCTGCTGAAGTGCTCAGATAAGCACTTCTTTTCTTGGAATATCTCATTTCCACAATCAGACCATTACAAAATCTTTAAACCAAACCAGTCTCATGACATCAATCGCCTCTGTAGCGCAGTTGGTAGCGCGGATCGGGGTTCGATCACCGGTACCATCATGGGGAATTTATCCCCTCTGGGAGGTCTGGGGTGCACTCTGCCTCGTTAGGTCCCGGGGGACTAATAGAGGAGATGCCTGAAGGAGAAGTAGCGGCCCAAGTCCAGAAGGCCATATAACTGGCTGGGGCGCTGACCACGTCCCACCCTTCAGTACGCACCCCACCAATGACGCCTGTAGTGGGCAGAGGTGAGGGATGCAGTGCCTGCCGGCAAGCCTTGGCTCTTCATGGGCTTTTGCGCTAGGGGTTTAGTTTTAGCCTCATATCATATTTAATTTACCCTGAGAAAAGCTTCTGCACGCTTGACAAGCTTCGAATACCTAAGTCGGTCTGAGTCGCTCAGTTGGTTAGACGCTGGCCTACTGATCCCAGGGTTGCGCGTTCAATTCCGGCCCAGATCGATGGCTTTGAATTGTGCTTAAAACGACAACTCCATGTCACTAGATTTATTGGCATGTAAATGAACTCCTGCAGGACGAAATTCCGGCACACCGGTGACGCTGATATAATCCTGGCAATTGACAGAGTCGTTAAACAACATTATTAATTAATTGATAAATTAATTAGCTAAGTAATGCTCTAACAATATCTCTGGGTATTAAAAGTAAGCCAGGATTCAAAATAAAATCTGTGCTGAGAATTTATAAATGGTCTAAAAGCTAGGAAAACTGCCCGCGCTGCAGCAGCGGCGGCGAAACCCCGGAAAGTTAAGAAGAAGAAGCTTGCCTATTAGAAAGAAGATATTTGCAAGCAATGTCAGTAGTGTTACAAGAAAGGGGCATATATGTTGTAAGTTAAGCGTGTAGCGACCGGAAGTTATTCATGTTTCATGTGTTATAATATAATTGTATGAGTGATAACAGTGACTAAAAATGTTGATGTTCCTATTGTTGGAGCAAACGGACATTGTAACGTGCTTCAATGTGTTTTTACTTCCTCCAGTACGTATAAGTAGCGGAAGTATTGTATTCTGCCGAGATCTCACCAGAAATATATGTTTGTGTGTGTGTGTGTGTGTGTGTGTGTGTGTGTGTGTGTGTGTGTGTGTGTGTGTGTGTGTGTGTGTGTGTGTGTGTGTGTCTGCCTGTGAACATCGTAACTAAAAACCGAAAAATTAGTTAAAAATCAAAGTTGATATTTAAGCTTAATAACTTTCAAGGATGTAACACTAAGATTTTCAACCTCCCCCCTAAATTACCCTTTGCATGGAAAATCTTTTGAAAATTTTGATTTTTCAAAAATGGCTTTGGCGATTTTCATTAAAACGCCGTATGTTTGAGGTATATTTATGGTAAATTAAATGTATATTTTGTATTTTCTGTCTATAGTCAATGTAGTGTTATTTTCTCTTGATTACTTTTGCATAACCTGTAAACCTCAGAGACAGACAAATCTTACTCCACAAAAAGCGTAGATTCAGTTAAAACACATAGGTTATGTCCAAATGCATTTTTTGTGGAGTGAACCATTTCAGAGATATTCCTTATTATTTGTGTGAGTTTTCCAATAATTTTCTCAAATGGGAGGTGGTTATTCACTTTTTTATTTCATGGCCGTGCTAAGAGAAGGGAATTTAAGACCTTTAATAGATTTGACCATCACCTAAACCTACTGTTTTGCCATGTTCCCCTTGCACCTGCAAGAAAATTAGCCATAGGACTAAGACTAATAAACCTCGGCTAACATGAAGAAAAAGGCATGAGGGTTTGTAAGAATAGTTAGTATCATTTTTTTTCTGTTCCGCTTCTTATTTTAGGAGCTTCAATTTTCAATTTGCTTAAACTGTTTGTGGTTCGTAATAATTAGCAAGGCCTTCATTTCGAAATTTATCCTTAGCCTGTCCTTTTGTTCCGCCTTTAGCGTAGCACACTTACAGCATTAATGAATTCTTCGAACTGGAGTAAATAAATCACAGTACAAAAGAATTCTACCATGCATGCCGCAGTCTGTTGCTACGAAGTGAAAGGCTCTTATATTCAGACTGAACGCCTTGCTTGCTAGGCAACTCCTCCGTCATAGAGTAATACATCTCTATGCAATATTTAGGCTCAACAGCTAGTACCCATATCATTGCACACTTTAAAATGAACAGTCGGTACTTAATTAATGATAAAGGAGACCGTTTTGTTTAAAGAACCGGCTGCTCTTTAGCCCGCTATTAGTCGCTATTTCCTGTGCAGCCTCTCTCTGGAACCCAGATGGAAACGTACAGAAATGAATGGAACACAATTGGTACGTCGCAGAACCTAGTTTGTGCGTAGGGAATAAAAGTGCATAAAGGATTCTGTTAAAGACACACTGCACACTCTGTTTTGACTTGAGCTTAGACTTTTCGCTTTAATTGCAACCCTCCATCCCAACACATGTGCTTGAATTTTCAAGTGACCTTTGTAGCTTCCCAGCTTTTGACGTAATGAATTATTCTACCAAAATCCTGTCCGAAATATTTGATTAAAGAGAACGTATTTACTTATCCTCTTTTCCTTTCACAAAGCCCTCAACAAGCACTTTTAAACCTGCCGTTTTCTCCCCCCTCCCCCCAGAAATCGGAATAAAAGCCTGGCATCTATGGTTTCGAATATACTCTACTTGAAATCGAAATTGCCTGGATCTGTTTTTACTTTCCGCTCACCCTCTCTTTTTTGAATGGGTCCAGTAGAGAAATTCCCTCCCTCCACCCTTCAGATCGCCCTTTGCGGCGCCCCTTCTCCCTTCCAAAGATAATTTCACATGAATGGACACTTTGTAGGTTGCCACAGTTTTTATGCTGGACCAAAGGGTGATGCTGCGCGAGGATGCTACTTCCATTTCTACCCCCCCCCTCCCATCCACCTCCTCTCTTCTTCTCGGCACTGTGAAAAAATTCCGATTACTGAATTCCTTTATGGATACTGAAGCAATTCTGCAGTGAAGGGCCAGAAGAGTAGAGGGGGTGTGTGATAGAGAGATGCCGGATTGGGGTTGGAAGGGAGTGTGGGGAGATGGATAACGCCGTGGAGAAAGGAGTGGGTATCAATCGGAGTAGAGGGCACCACCATCAGATAGCTTGCTCCAACTCTACGAAATTTGCAAAGATAAACTGTAGTGATCTGTTTGGATTTATCAGTTGATTTCGCATAATCGTGTAACTAGGCAAAGTTACGTTGGAATGGGCACATTTTACAAATGATTGACATGTAGAAAACATAACAATCCATCATTTTGTTTTAAACCGAATGTACAGTGTTGAAATAAAAAACAAATTCAAAACGAATTATCGAATTATTTTACCAAAGTAAAAGACAAACTAAACCATTTATACATTTTTATCCTTATGCAACAGACTTTTGTGAGTGACTTGAAGTGATTGGCTGTGTATCTAGAAAGTAAAAGGACCCTCCTGAGAAAGTGGATGGTCTTCAAAATACAGACCTCCCGATACTTGTTCCATTAATACTATGACAAATCCCACTTCTGACACCAGTATGACAAATGACAAGTCCAATAACTTATTCCGTCACTTTATCTCCCTTCTAAAATTGAATCACAAAGATGCACTCCTCTTTTTCATCGTCAACACAAGCTACAGTTCGTCGTGATCTTGAAACCCATAGCTCACTCGTAACTTTGACACATACTTAACTATCTCTCAGTTCTACTCTCTCTCTCTGTCTCACAAACTACTTCCGACGATACACTCACACTCACTCAAGCAAGCTTAATTAAAACTGCTTCATGCAACAAACAACTCCATCGCGACAATTAAATGTTTGCAACTGTCTATGACGATGCTCAAACTCTCTCAACTCTCACGATACATACAGGCACATACACTTAAAACTAACTAACCGTTAACAGCCATCTCGTTCAACGAATGTACTCTGAAAACCTGCCTTAACATTGGCTCGCTCATTCGCTGTTATAGTCCTGGACAAGTGCTGGCGAGTTCTCTGGAAAATACACCTTTTCTCGAACTTCTCGTAAATTTTCAGGAATTAGGATACCTACATTAATTTAAAACACACACATACATACATATGTGATATGGTATTCTGAATTGACATCATCTCTGAAGATACTATTTTCCATCACAACGTTCACTCTCTTTTTAACACTTTAGACTGAGGATCAGAGACTCTTGTGTAGAAAAAAATTCCCACTCCCCAGCCGACACCCCTCGTATAGTAGGCAGATTACTGACTCAGCTACTGGGTCAGTTTAAGATAATGCTGTTATTTCCTGCCTCTTTTTCAGAAGGTGTATATCTACTAAGCTCAATGGAACTTTATTCACAGGAAAAGAAAAAGAAAGGAAAGAATATTTCTTTTTACTTAATCGTAAGGCCGGATTGTGCATCAGGTTCTTGCATAAAAATTTAATGACATTTTTACTTCATTTTTAGAGAAATTTAGGACTGTTTTCAATTTTCTCCATTGCACGCTGAACAAGTGTATGCATATATGTCACCAAATAGGTGTAAGTGAAAAAGGGAGGACACAATGTTCTTCCGGGTGCATTCAGTAGAGTGGAGCGCTGATGATAGGTGAACGAACGCCTTCAGCTAATCTGCCTTGAATATTGGTGCACCGCTGAGTGATGATTACCCTGCCCGTCATAGTTACCGCATTAAGGTGAAGAGTTTGTTTAACCAGAATTGTACACGCGGCAATGTGTATCATGAAATCACTTGAACAGGACAAATCCCTTTTCCTGTACAGAACCCACCACAATCTCCAAAGGTTGTGGAATTCCTTCAAGCACAATTGTAGCGTAATGAAACTTTAGAAACTTAGTCCCCAAAGAATTTGAAGACGCTCTCATTTCGAGCGAATTGTATATGATTCCTGTATACTGCATTTGTAATAATTTGGACAAGTATTTGGACTATACTTCGAATCTCGAACCTCTCGAAATCAGGGAATGGAAATAAATGTAGTTGCTTTAAAACTTAACCAGCATATTTGGCAACAAAAGCACAACAGTAAAATTTTATATTATCTCAAAAACAACAGACAGTAATATTATCATTTGTGATCTGTATAATATACTTTGAGAAGTTCCTGCCATAATGCCCAGAAAGTTTCATTGTCTACCACCTTGGAGAATACCAACTGCTCAACTAAATTTGAACCATAAATCCCATACAGATGCATCTTGCTATAAACAGCTGTTTCAAGAAATAACAAATGCCTACCCTAACCATACATTTATCTACACTGATGGTTCCAAAACGGACAGCGACAATGGATGTGCCATAATTACCCCAGATAAGAAACTTCAGCTGAAACTCCCTAAATATTATTCCATATTCTCCTGCGAACTTTATGCACTTAAGCAAGCTCTAACATACATCATCCAATCTAGTGAGAGTAAATTTCTTATAATTTCTGATTCATTAAGCTCTCTCCAAAGTCTCAGAGATCGTTCAACTGACCTCCAACTGCAGTCTTTACTCCATTGCTCTAAATAAAAAGAAAATAGTTACTTTCATTTGGGTCCCTTCACACTGCGGCATTAAGGGCAATGAAGAAGCGGACAAAGCTGCTAAAGAAGCAAGTCGGTTAACAGACACACATGAACAGCAAGCAGTACCTTATCGTGATATTACAAAGTACTTCTCCAAACTAATAAAAACAAGATGGAAACAGGCCTGGAATCAATCGCCTCCAGAAAAACTACACATGGTAAGGAAAGGAGACACCAATTCTTCCCCTGTCTATTCTCTTAGCAGGAAAGAGCAGGTAATTATCTCACGTCTCCGCATTGGTCATACAAGGTTAACCCACTCATACCTCCTCAGCAAAGGCCATCCACCACAATGTGAAGTCTGCAACACCCGCCTCACAGTAAAACATCTCCTCACAGAATGTAAGCAATACGCTACACAACGACAGCTTCATCACATCACTGGAGACTTATCCACCACTCTGAACACGCCATCCAACTGCAGAAGGGTATAATCATTTCTCAAAGGTACGGGCTTGCATGCGAAAATATAATATGAAGGATATTTTTGTTGTACTGATTTGATTGTATTCTCATGTTTTTGGTAAAATAATTGTATCAAATTTATTGTATACCGCTGTATTTCATAGAATAGTTGCGATATGACTTAATTGTTAAAGCGACTTTAAATAAATTTAAAAAAATATATATATTATATATTATATATATACTTTGAGATACACTGATGTTTTGGCTGTGCTCTTAAGCAACTTCGCAGTTGCAGCCGTTGGCCG
Organism: Tenodera sinensis; assembly: GCA_030765045.1. Lineage (NCBI taxonomy): Eukaryota > Metazoa > Arthropoda > Insecta > Mantodea > Mantidae > Tenodera > Tenodera sinensis. The sequence goes on along the minus strand of CM060963.1, from coordinate 172,431,748 downwards.
AAGGCCGCAGCTGTTCTGGTCTTATAAAAACATCCCGTGGCTACGCTTTGCTGCTTAGGGTTCTTAACCTATCAGGTACGCTTTATTACTTAGTGCCTGTGGTGTTTGTTAGGCATCTAATACAAACCAAAGTGCACAGTGAATTAGACTGAGGAATTGGGTCAGTATATTAAAGAACATCCACATATATACTTTGAGATACACTGATGTTTTGGCTGTGCTCTTAAGCAACTTCGCAGTTGCAGCCGTTGGCCGAAGGCCGCAGCTGTTCTGGTCTTATAAAAACATCCCGTGTCTACGCTTTGCAGCCAGCAGCAGCCAGTCTCCGGCGAGTCATTGTAGCAGCAAGACCTCGGTCCTCGGTGTTCTTCGGCAGAAAGCGGTAAACGGCAGTACCACTCTCCGGCAAGCATCGCCACGATATTTATTGCGGCAGGCATTAATACGGCACAAGACCACGCGTTTGGAGCCCAAGAGTCCAGGGCGTGGCCTGAAGAAGCTTGGAAAGCAAGCTAAGGGCACGCAAATCCTGAGTTCGTGGCCTGAAGAAGCTTGGAAAGCAAGCTAAGGGCACGCCTCTCCAAAGTCGACGGCACTTACCCTTCCCCGTGGTGAGGTTTGGAATAACCTACTGAGCTAGCTCAGTATAGCCAAAGAACGTAAGTTCTGTAGTCCACTGGGACTACTCTTAGGCACAAAGGTTATCCAAACCGCGCTTCTTAGCAGCCACCTCCTTTCACACCTAAGTCTTTCCCGGCCCTAGAAGATGCCCAGGCGTCATTCTACGGCCAAACCTCCTAAACCCCCTGATCCCCAATCTTCCCGCCGACGCGTCCTGACCAAGAAAAAGAATACACCGCCGCTTACACAACATGCACCCCCTTCATCAGCAAGCGAGACAGAACTTAATCACGACGAAACACATGACACACGCACTCAACAAACACCAACACAAACACCCCCACGTACACCTACACCAACAAACACACGTCACCGCACGCACTCTGTAAGCTCCAACAGCAGCTCAGCCTCTCAAGCTCCTGACATTATTGACCATGACTCAGACACCAGCATTGAATCTACAACAAAACTTGGCAACCGACTTAACACACTACTGACACCACGCACGACTTACATACCACCCACACCTCACGGCTACTTCACGATATACATCATCAACAGCAACCCAGACAAACAGAATACATGGCTCGTGAGGAGCTTGATGACAAAGACACAACAGAACACAGACTCACTCTACCGCGCTCAAAGACTGCAACAAAAAACATTCGCACTGACCTTCCGCAACCAACAACAAGCAGTGACTTTCACCCAGACCATCCCCGTTCACAACTTCGGGAAGTTTGCGTACTATGCAAACTCCCCACCACAAAACCGACCCACACCCAACCCTGACACAGAATCAAACAGACCACGAAAAACCCTGACCGCCGTAGTTAAAGGAATACCGTACGACATAACTGATGACGAAATACTACAAAGCATACAAGAGACGTACCCAGAAATAACACGCGTATCCAGGATCATCAGCCAAAACAGACAGACGCAACTCGTACGAATATTCAGCACATGTATCACAACCATTAACACAATACTGAAAGAAGGCGCCGTCATTGAAAAACAGATTTTCAGGGCGGAGCCTTCTAAGCACACAGACCGACACGTACCTTGCAGACAATGCCAGACATACGGACATCACGAGGAAAACTGCACCAAAAAACCCATTTGCTTCCACTGTGGACACAACTCTGACACGCGACGATGCACACATCCTATCCGACATAACACCCCTTACTGCTCCACCTGCCGACAGAACGGGCACTACACCGGGCAAATAAAATGCCCGATGTATCCCAGACAACCCCCGACACAACCTGAACACACTGCCAAGACATACATCTTCCCCCACAACATCCCCACACCACCCAAACCAACACACGTGACTGACTGGCCCGAGACAAATTTCCCAAAGATCCCCGAAACTAAAACACACATGTCGAAGCACGAGACAGTAAACACGTTCCAAGACGTAATATCCCAATCCGAACAACAGATAAAGTCCCTACAAGACCAACTCACAAACATACAGAAAAACATCACAAAGTATATACGCGAAATTACAAACACGACAATCACACAAATACTCAGCACATTGATACCACCAATATATGACATCACCCCACCCGCACACAGAGCACGATTCCTACAAAACCTGACTCAGACTGCACAAAAGACACTTAAAAAGGCAATAAACACGACGAGAGTTGGCAACCAGCTGGCTATCTTCATAAACGAAAACACCTAACAATGACACACGAATGACAACACCAATTACCATAAAACACATAAGCACACAGTAAATACAAACACACTGACATATACATAACAAAACACATAACACACAACACAGACAAAAACTAACCGAGAGCCGTTGCAGGAACACACAAACACAACCACACAACACAACAAAAACACAATTTTTTCTCAGAGGGCAGAAGTCATCGCCTCACATACAGGGATGAACACACCAACCCACACAACCACACCTACAAACACGCAAAATCAAAAATCTAATGCACCCAAGATCGATCTCTCCGCCCCGCACCAAGATAAAAAATCTAAAATACGCGGCTGAAGAGGGACTATCCCTAAAACAGCCTGGGCATGTTCTAAAACATGCCCGAATTACCTTTTCATTCATTCATTCATTACGCTTTGCTGCTTAGGGTTCTTAACCTATCAGGTACGCTTTATTACTTAGTGCCTGTGGTGTTTGTTAGGCATCTGATACCAACCAAAGTGCACAGTGAATTAGACTGAGGAATTGGGTCAGTATATTAAAGAACATCCACAAAATGGAACAGCTTGCATGAAGATACAATAATACTTTCCCTATCATGGTATGGTGATGTGAGGGGTGTCTTATTGCATTTTCCTTATCACAAAGTGGTGTATGTTTATGTTTACGTGCTGTTTGTATATACAAACTGAACGTGTACCTGTAGATGAGCGATAAATTTGAAATTATTTGCAGGATTACAGGGTAGCCATTTAATTGTACTTTGGGTCATTCCCTTTTAGGAACAATATAATTAAAAATTGAATTACATGTAACAGATTGAGTTAAAATTCATAAAGTTATACATAAACATTATTATTTTCGTATCGTGTTGCACTGTATGACCATATACATTTTCAATGTCTCAAAACCAATACTTGTACAACGTACCTTACATTCAATGTTTTCTATATCTGAATCCAACCCCTCAACGAGTGTATTATACATGCGTTTATAACTGCAGTCCTGCACTTGAGACATACTTGTTATTTCAATTACAAATTAACACAGACTTGGATTCCCTATTCGCAACTACTGCACTTTACTGTGCTATACATCCTGAAGGGGTCGTAACACAGCTAGTACCTGACCTTGCCCTAATGTGCGTGTGCTTGTAACCTGCAGTGCTCTTCGGGGACCGGAAACGTACAGAAATGTCTCGTTCTGGTAATAAGTAATGTTTGTGTTTCTACTGCTGACCCAACTTTAAATGTAATATTGTACACATTGCACTATGTGCTTTTAGTCGTTCTAGTATTGTGTAATCATACATTTTGTACTGTTCACAGAAAGAAAGTGGGTGAATAGATCACCATCTATCTGCAGCAAAAAACTTCTCCCTTGGGAAAAGGAGAGGAAAGAAGTTGCAGTGCTTCAGCAACAGTTGCTCCAGAAGGAGTTAAATGAAAGACAGAGAAGGGTTGAGGAAAATTAGGGAAAGGTAAGGGAAAATCATGAGGAAAAATTAAATTTATGAAGGAAAAGCATGAGACTAAAATGGAACTAATTAAAAAACAAGGTATTTTGTTAGATTTGCACATGAAGTTGGCAGAAAAACAACTTGAAGCCAAATAAAAAGGTACGTTTCGTCAAATTCGTGTTTTAATTTTAACAGATAATTAACATCTCAAGTCACTTGCTACATTTTTTATTACTAGGGCCTTGATTATTCTGTAATTACATGGTTCCCTTACTCGCAAAGTGTAACATTTTGCGCATATCCAGGAAACAGTTTAAAAACATAATTGTTTTTCTTCCCCACCCCCCCCCCCTCTCTCTCTCTCTCTCTCTCAGTGAGTAATAAAATAATTAGCTAATTTAATGTCATATATAAAACGTCATCAAAATAGGGATAATTCTGGTCACATTTACAAATTCCAACACGAATGTGAAATACGTCGTTCTGGCTACTTTAGTGCAGATTCAGTACTCAACATTTTTCGGAATTTTGGAGTTAGTTTTTCTTTTTTTACTTCTAATACAAACCAGGTAATTGGGAAGGCTTACTGTGTATAACATAAAATGAGTATTTGTACAAAGTATCAAGGATAAGACGGCAAAAAACTTGGCAATTGCATGGAATTATAATTGCTGCAGCATATTGTACGGCCAGTGGATCTCCGGCCCTGACGTTTCACAGCTGTGATGGTTGGAGGGGGAAGGTTAACGTTGGCAACCTATAGTAATGAGTTTCGGAAAATGGATTCTCAAAATTATCTTAACAATACATAAGTGCATAAATGTATGTCACATTTATTAAATTTAAAACATTGAAATACAGATTTCGGTTTTATTTTCATGCAATATCTTCGTTACATGTCTTTTTCTGTTCGAATATTACCTTTACATCTGTTATGGGCAGTAACTGTTACTATTGGCAATACTGGAAGTGAGTAACTTTCTGCCAGCAGCAATCAGCTAGGCGTGGCTTCCAAATGTAGCACCGTGTTGCCAACTCCGTTTTACAAGGACCATGCGGTTTCAATTGTGTTTCAATTGGTGTTTGTGCAGGTTATTTTTTTTTCCCCGGTACGTAAACGGTAGAACAATTGTCTCCATATTCTACTGTTCTGTGATTATTTATATGCATACTGTCCACGAAGCTATGCGATCTGCAGATGTGTGAAATGTTTGAAATTCACGAAGAACTGGCAACAGCGGTCACAAGGCCTTGAGAAATGTCAGAGCCGGAGATACACTGGCCTTACAATAGGCGCTTGAAAATACTAATGGTAGCAATCAAGTGAATCAACTGGCAGGGTATCCTTCTGCTGGTGTACCAGAATTTTGTTCCATAGGAGTTGTTTTATCTGCCAGCACTGTCATTGACTCAGGAGAATGTCTTTGTCCTAGAACGTGCAATCGCGCTGCGGAGCGGAGAGCTTGTTGGTACGGTATAAAGAGGGCAACACCAGCAGTTGAACTGTAAGCAATGTACTCAATGTAATACATTGCTAGTTAATTTGAAAATGTAGAAGTCATTGTTATAAATATCACTAATATAAAATAAGAACTATTTATCACCCCATTTTTAAAATACAACTAGATGCAGAACATTTTCGATGCAAACTGTTATGTATTGCTCACTGTGAATAACCAAACGCATCATATTGCTTACCTCCAGTAACCTAAACATTCATAATTTGATAAACTGTACAGAGCTTAGAGGTTTCTTGTGAAAATTAATTGTGAACATTCTCTTATAGTGCATTAAAATATAATTTTAACAAAATATTTTGGTATATATTGTATTAAATAATTACTATATTTCTATATTTTTATGCCAAAAAACCCGTAATTACACTCTCTGCACCTACAATATGTTTCGGAAATACTGCACAAATGTTCTGCGCACGCTACCTCTTACATTATTTCCAACATGCACTTCCTGAAGCGCTGCTCCTCTTGCACGTATGCTGCCAAATGGCGATGGATATCTGCCGAAACTGTAGGAAGATTGTCGTTATTTGATCGTGCTATATTGCACAGCACAGCATAAGCAACAATTATGTTCTGAACCCAGTTGACATTTGCATGGTTTCTCAAAGACAGAACAGGAAATCTTGCTTTAAGTGCACTATAGCACCTTTTCACAACATTACTAGTTCGAATTTGTGATTCGTTGTACAACTACTCCTCTGGTAGTTGCATAGTTTGCAGGAGAGGAAGAAGATGTGGGCCTACTGCATATGCAGAGCATACAGCACACTATTTCCAAATGCATTATTTTCCAGCGGATTACTTAGTCTGGAATGACTGAAAGTGGTGAAGTCATGTGTTGACCCACAATGTCTCGGATCACAAGGTTCGCATCGACTTATGTCTGCACATTAAATGTAAAGTAGCATGGATGCAATCAAAGGGACCCATCACCTTTGGTAATGCTGCGAGGTCGAAAAACTTCTACTGAACTTTGAGCACATCTTCCTGGTTTGAGGCAGTGTTTGAGCATACCTCAGCCTTAAGGAGGCAATGGCGGCAGTAGCATTGCCGATGATTCTGCCTACTGTTGATTTATGCACACCATTAATGTCCCTGAAAGAGATGTATGTCCCAGCTGTTGCATAAAGTGCAGTCATCAAAACTTGCTCCATTGCTGGAAGACACAAATTTCTGAAAAAATTTATTATTTTGTTTTGGTAAAAGGAGCAGAAAGCTCCTGATGACAGCAAATTGGTGAAGCATATAGCTTCATGGAATATAAGTGAGCTTCACTAGTTTTGGTCGAGTTACTAGGCATTCACTCTGCAACGAAATGTAGTTGCAGGCTTTCTTTGTTTTTCTTTTGTTTATTGCGTTCCTACTCTGATAAAGTAACATCTTTTTAGAGCGAATTCCGAGTTTGCCTACGGAGGGGGTGAAGTAGTTAGGAAAGGTATTCAGTTTAGTTACCCATCGTTGTTACAAGATGGAAACTATAATAATATTATTTACTATACTTATTAAACTTAAATATGATAAGGGATATAAATTGCATGAAACAAACAGAATGTTATGGTCAACACTTTATTTTGTTTACAACACCAGGTTAATCGTAATGTTTTCAATTAGTAGGAATTACCAACCAAAGAAGTTTATGGCAAGCACAAATCTTAGGAATCTTTTGCAAATTTATGAAGACCGAAACATTAAGTAACACATTTTTAAAAATGGGACACTTTTTTTGTTATTCCGATAATGATATGCAACTTTTAAAACCTGACAGATGTGGTTAGTAGTTTAATAGAGTGGATAAATCATCTCTCCCATCCTGAAGTGTCATTAAATAGGCACAAAAAACTTGCAACTACATAATATCGATGAACAAAAGCAAAGTTATGGCATCCAGCACCAGTAACTAGGTACCTAAAATGTTTCTTTTTTAAAATAATACATTTGACTAGTTATAAAACTAACAACCTATGTTGTCTTTAAAATATCTGATGTGTTGCACTCACACGACTTTCTCTACTCTTGTACTAACCATCTTTACAAATTCGTATTCCTATATCTTCTTCCTGTTAGTTGAGATAAACATTTGTACAAACTATCTAATTGTTTATTTCCTTGTATGTGTAAGGGGAATATTAGAATACAGTAGGCTTTAATTAAATCTTTTAAAAGTTGCAAGTTTCGTTCTCTTTGCAGGCTTAACATGAAAAAATGAACAACGATATTCCATTTCATGAAAGTTTTTCAGTTTTCCGAAACCAACACAAATAACAAGGAATATCTCCGAAATGGTTCACTCTACAATAAATTTTATTTAGACATAGATTGTGTGTTTTACCAAGATCTAAATATTTTGTACAGTAAGATTTTTTCGAGATATTTAAAAGTCATCCAGAGTAAAAAGGACTACATAGGCTATAGCCAGAAAATTTAAAATATACAGATCATTTGTCATCCAAATATCTTAAACATACGGCATTTTAATCAAAATCGTTGGAGCCATTTTCAAGAAAATCGAAACTTACGAAAACTTTTCCATATAAAGGGTAGTTTAGGGTGGGGCTATTTTCTTCACAATCTTTGTGTCGCATCCTTGAAGGACATTAAACTTAAATACCAAATTTGGTTTTTAACCGACTTTTCGTTTTTTAGTTATGCTGTCCACAGACAACACACACACACACTTCACACACACGACGGATCTTTTTGTAAAATGCTTTTTCTTTTTTCTTTTTTTTTTTTTTAATTCAGGGGACTGAAAACATATATTTCCGGTGAAATATCGACATCGAATTTTTGGGTAGAAGACAATACTTCTCCTACTTACCTGTAGAGAAAGTAAAAATATATTTAAAACAAATATTGTGCAGTGATAAAATATGTGTCAAATCAAAATGAAAATGCCAATTTAAACACTAAAAATGTTATTTTTGTCAGTTTTATTCACTTAGTCTCATCTTAGCCAATCCACGAGTTGGCACTTTCAGTGAACCATCTATCTAACGGAACATGTGTATAGCGAAATTAGCTCGAGTTCACATTTTCCTAAACGCTATGGTGAATTTATAAAAGTAATGTTACACTTCCGGCCCAAGATGCTAAGTATATCTTACGTCGTAGAAGAAAAAAAAGCTTATCACGGAAAAACCAATCTTACTGAGAATAAAATTGTGTTATTTGCTTTCCTTCCTACTCCTAGTGGGGAGAAAAAATCAACACGTGAAAGCGATTTCCTTAAAAAAGTCGTCTACATTTCCCGCAGTGTGATGTATCGAAGAACGAGCGAGCGAGCGATATTGCAATCGGTTAGTTTATATTTGCCTTAGCATTCGAGAGGAGGGGGTGTTGCTTGTTACAGCGGACTAACACGATGAGAAAACAACTTCAATTTATACCACATAATACCTGAAGAAAGTTCGCACTTAACCTAAAGCGCTACTTATTTTAGTATTAATTTATTTCTATTTTTATCATCTTAGAATTACAAATAATAGATTTCTTAACTATTTTGACATAACATTAATGAGATGTTCTCCTTTAGTAATGATGCGCATATGCATTCATGGCAGCAGTGATTTGTATAAGGAGATTTTATAATTGTGGTTAATGATAGTTCACTTATAGCGTATCTTCATTCACCAGCCAAAAAATGGCAGTAAGTAGATGGGAGTATGTTTTATGAAACGACCAGTAGCAAGTTTCATAATATTTAATACATAAAGGCCGTAGACGTGTGCGTTTTCCCATAGGTATACTGCACATGGACTTCACTGTTATGGCTCGCGCATGTAAACAACTGCAGGTAGGTACAGCCTGACCATGAAAACCCTCTCACTGCAGCACAACCTACAACCATCATATGAACACTAAAGAACACTATTGCTCCACGTCTGCAGCTCACTGCGAGAAGAAACAAAACAGTCGCGTTATACTACAACTTGAACTTGCGTCTGCAAGGTAATGCTTCACTAGTTCGCAGAGTACTACGTTACGTTGTTTTCGACTCTTGCTTCTAGAGGCTGTTATTTGTACATTTGATGGCCGTGCTGCACTTCTGACGTCATTCATACTCTGCGTCCAGCTAACCTGTATCGCGAGCGCACATCCCTCCGGTCTTTATTAATATAATACTTTATAATATTCTGTGAAAAGTGAACTCAAAAACGAAAATTTATTTGAATACCAAACGTTGTAAGTTCAACATCATCAAGGATGCTACACGAGGTTTTAAGAAAATCCTCGCCTCCAAATTACTCTTTACATGAAACAGTATTCGTATATTTTGATTTTCTCAAAAATGGTTTTAATGATTGATTAAAATATCACATATCTAAAATTTTTCGGATATTCTCTGGATTCCTCTTCATTCTGAGTAATTTTGCATAAATGCTAAATTATTTATACTTATGAATGAAATGTTACCTTTCTTCTCCTTATGTGACCCCATATTTCTGCACATCGTAGCAAATTTGTAGACATTTCCTAAAATGGCTCAAACTAGCTACGGTAGTTTTAGCTATGAGACTACTTGGTCTTCAAATGGTCCTGGTGTTGGATCGATATGAGATATATAATGAATTCGTCTCCTTAATTCACTGGTAATGAACTTTCGCTTTGGTAGCATTTCATAATAAAAAATTTACATAAAATATTACAATGTTTCTGCTCAATGTCTTGTTTTACCGTTGCTGTTTATAAAAAGAAAAGAACGACTTCCCAAGGCCTCTACGTTACAGGTTCATAATGAGTGCTTAGAAATGGAAACTGTCTCACGTAGTTGGCAAACATAACCTTTACATGGAGGATTTTTCAAAATGTTATACTTAGTTGTATGTATATGTAGTATTTCGAGATTAGAGCCTCTACATACATGTTTAACATATTTAGATTAAGGCTGCTCAAAATTGTTAACAAAGAGACAAATACCCTGAAATGCTATTTTATTATTTGTGCATAAACCATACGTCAGTAGCCTTCTCCTGAAGATATCGGTGACACCTTGAAGTCACTGCGCTGCCATTCACTGTCAGGACCACCACAGGGGCGTTCTGCACTTTCAGAAAACCTGAATCTGTAGAAGTAAGATATTAAAACACCATGTGCAGTTACTATTGTATTGTAGTTTGGTGTAAGTGATCTTTACTCTATCTTATCAGTTTGTCAGCTACAGTTCTTCCAAATAGTTTTACGCATTCATTGACCATTGATAGCGTTGACAGTCTATTTGTGAGCGTTTGTCGCGCTTTTTGAGAAAATGAACTTTCATTTTGCTGTCTGTGTATATGCTCAACCATCGTGCAGTATTTTGCATCTGTTTAAAGAACGAATTGAGGAAAAGTTAAGTGAACTATTGTAAGCAATGTGGCGAAACTTGACATTATGATGGAAAAAAATCCTTTAACCAATTAGATCATATCTTACGATGAATGGAATGGATGAACTAGTACTCAAATGGAATTTGAGGAGAATTGTTGCCAATATTTAAGTACTGTACGAATTTAAAATGTAGATTTTGAGAAGAATAGAGTAGTGGCTGATAAAAAGTATATACTAGATCAAGTTTAGAAAGAGGGACGATAATATACTCAATATAAAATAGAACTACATTATAAAGTGACTGAGCGAGAGTGGGTGAGTGTGTAGATAAGTGAGTGAACGGGTGGTTGGGTGAGTGAGTGAGTGAGTAGCTGAGCAGGTGGGCAAGTGAGTGAGTGATTGAGTGAGTGATTGAGTGAGTGAGTGAGTGAGTGAGTGAGTGAGTGAGTGGGTGAGTGAATGAATGAGTGAGTGGCATTTTGGCCCACGTTTTTAGAATCTAGAGACGAATAGGAAAGTGAATAAGTGAAATAAATAGAGGAGGGTGGGGTTCATGGAATGTCTTGCTCCTGATCAGACTAATTGAAAGAATGAATGATTGATCAGTAATTGTGAGGTAGTACAGGTATGCATACAATAAAATCCATCGTTATTTAGAACGGCACACGTGTTTTTTTACAGTATATCCTATGTAGTAATATTATCCCATTTAGGATGGTACAAATAACTCCTAAGTTTATAAACTTGAACACTAAAGGTTAGAGAATAGTTGCAAGGAAATATAAAATGCAAAGTGGGAAAGTTATTTTCTTGTTACTGCAACTTTACGAACATGTAACAAGTTTAACACTATTACCTATAAGAACACAAAGGTGCTAAATTATGGGAAATGCACACGCCTAAAGATATGCAAATGGTTTGGTACATGCATTATGCAAGCTGTGTGCAGTCAGTGAAAACACTCCAACAAGATAAGTTTCAACTCCTCGTGTTCTAAGTACACGCCTTAGGTTACCTTCTCTTTGATATCTGGAATTCACTTAACGCTTTTCACGCAACTGACACGATGTATACACTCATGTTGCAAATTATTTTCAATTAAACTTTACACTGTCACACTTCTACTTTCTATAGCATATACCTGCATGTAGATAGTGAAGGCATAGCCAGGGAATGGCGCAGACGGTAGCGTCTGTGGCATGTATACGGCAGGTCATATGTTCGGTTCCTGTCTACAACATTCCTACTCCATGGGTTCTTCTCGGGAGCTTTCCCGCGTCGCTAGGCAGTTGCTTGGAAGGATAATTAGATTTCCCGGATTGTCTCTTCTTGCATTTCACTTCTGTTCACTGTTCATTTTACTTCACTTTTCATTTAACTTCGCTTTCCATTTTACTTCACTTTTCATTTTTCTTTACTTTCCATTTTACTTCACTTTTCATTTTACTTCACTTTTCATTTAACTTCGCTTTCCATTTTACTTCACTTTTCATTTTTCTTTACTTTCCATTTTACTTCACTTCTTATTTCACTTCACTTCTCATTTTACTTCACTTCTCATTTCACTTCACATTTCACTTCATTTCTTATTCCACTTCACTTTACTTCACTTCTCTTTGCACTTCATTTATCATTTCACTTCACTTCTCATCCTAGTTGGTTATTTCAGTGTTCTAAGTGTCGGCGGGAGTTGCATGGCAGGTGCAGTACTCCCTTTGGCTCGGCCTCCAGTGATGTGTAACCCCGCACTTGTACGATGCGCCACCGGGGAGTTTCTTGCTGTAGCTTGTAGGGAAGCTGCCTTTTGCTCATGTTCGGTTACTATTCTTACTATCCTCTCAGCTCACCCCTCGCTCCACTCACAATCATAGGCACAAAAGATTCCATTGATGACACGCTACATCCCTCCTCCTAAACTTCATATAGTCATTGAGTCACTGCATTCCACCCAAAAACTCAATATCTAGATTTAATAGACTCTCTGAATCAGAAAAGCTAATACTACAGGCATTTTTAAAAACAAGCTTTTGTTTAAATGCTCCAAAAGTAGAAAATAAACTTTAAATGAAATCAAATACATCAATCTATTACATTACATAATCTATAAGATATAAAATTTTGTCTCGATATTTAACTGTTTGATAAAAACATTATACTTTGTATTAGAATTATTTATATGAACACCAACTTACGCATTGTATACGAGCTTTTATACCATATAACTTGTGTAATGTAATACATTTATGGATTTGATTCAATTTAAAGTTTATTTTCTTCTTTTTATAGCATTTAAATAAAAGCTTGCTTTTAAAAATGTTTTTTACTATTGATTTTTCATTCCTACTTTTTTCAGCAAGCCCTTTCATCTGATACCCATATCATGGGAGTGCATAAAATAACTAGGCTGCCATTTTGGAAGGTCCGTCATATTGGATTTAGAATGACATCACATAGCTAACCGTGTATTGTCATCCAAACTAAACCTGTATGCAACATTTCAATTTAATCGGTTGAGAATAACTGCTTTAAAATTCAGTAGTAAGACTTGTACTAACTATTCTTACAAATTCCTATTCCTTTATCTTCTACGTGTTAGTTGAGATAAGCAGTTTCAGAAATTATCTTGTTTATTTTCTTGTAGGTACAAGAGGAATAATGCAATACAGTAGGCTTTGAGCGATAGTCAAATCTTTTAATGCTTTAGAATTCCGTTCTCTTTCACGACTAACATAAACAATTTATCACGAAAGTTTTAGTTTTCTAAAACTTACACAAGTAACAAGGAATATCTCCAAAATGGTTTACTCTACAAAAGGTTTATTTGGGCATAAATTGTGTGCGTTAGCAAGATCTACATTTTGTAGAGTAAGATTTGTGTATCTCTTACGGTTTACCAGTTATGCAAAGGTCATCCAGAGTAAACAGAACTACATAAGTAATAGCCAGAAAGTTCAAAATATACATTTCATTGCCATAAAAATATCTTACACATGTGGCATTTGAATAAAAAATATTACAGCAATTTTTGAATAAACCAAAGTTTTCCAAAAATCTTCAATGTAAAGGTTAGTAGAGGAATTTCCTTGAAAATCTTTGTTTCGTATTCTTAAAATGTATTAAACTTAAATGTGAACTTTGATTTTTAAGTAACTTTTCGTTTTTTGGGTTAGGTTGTTCACAGAAACACACATGGGTATTTTTCTAAAGATGCTATTTTTTATTCCGGGGATGTCAAAAGTTATATTTCCGGTGAACATTTGACATCCAAAATTTAGGTGGAATACAGTACTTCTCCTTTTTACTACGCATACATTCGATTTAACAGTTTAATGTTGGGTTCTATTCAATATACACATATTTCATTTTGAAATACCTTATTAACAATACAATTTGCACATTTTATACTTGCAAAAATTTTGCATGAACTTGTCGTACTTTGCGCGAATGTTTATTTTTATTTGTGCATTTTTACGATATGGTTTTATTATGTAGTATAAACCCTGGTGCAGATATTAGAAGATGTTTGATCAGATGCTAATGTGCTTTGAAGTTAAGCATGACTCAACTGTTGGTGACTTAGTGTATGCATTACCCACAGAATTGATCCTTCTCGACTGATGGCCAATATTTGATCAGCAAAGTAATTTTTACGCAAGGCAAATGATTCTCATTCGTCCTCTTTTTCCAAAAGAAATGCAATATCTTCCTCCGTCTTGACGATTGCGGTGCTTCCCATTCCTCAGCTTAACCCACTCCAATTGTAGCGTTACGCAAACCCTGCTTAAGTAAACAGCATTTTGGAGGAAAAAAAGACAGAAAAAACATGTTGGTGTAAGGAGATGGGGTTTGGTTTTTGCGATGAATTAGTGAAGAAGAAGAATAATAAGAGGAAAGATAACCGTGGACTCGAAATCCTAGCTTCTCTCCACCTTCTCATCCTCTTTCTCCCTGCACCTCATTCTTCCCATTTATCGCATTTCATTAATTTTTCTTACCTTTATTTACTCTTTTCATATTTATTTTTACTGTACATACTGTATACCCATAGTAAGTAGAGGAGTTATTGCATTCACCCAAAAAATTCAGTATCGAAATTTCACAATAAATACAGCTTCCTGAAACAATTTTTTATTTTATTCTGCTAACAGCAGAATAAAAAATCTCATGTGTAGCATTGACATGACTATCTCTACTCTTGTAACAACTGTTCTTTTAAACTTTTATTCCTCTATCTTCTTCATGTTAGTCTAGATAAACTTTTGCAGAAATTACCTTATTGCTTATTTCCTTGTAGGTACAAGTGGAATACAGTAGCCTTTGACTGATATTCAGATGTTTTAAGGGTGGTCACTATATCAGCGGTTTGAAATTCCGTTCTCCTTATAAAGCCAAGACATAAAAAATGAATAACAACCTTCCATTTGAGAAAGGTATAAGTATTCCAAAACTCACACACATAACAAGGAATATCTCCGAAATGGCTCACTCCACAAAAAAATATATTTTGTCTCTTACAGTTTACCGGTATATAAAAGTCATCAAAAGTAAAGGGGACTGCATAGGCTATGGCCAGAAAATTCAAAATATAAATTTTGTTTGCCATAAAAATATCTTAAATATATGGCATTTTAGTCAAAATCGCTAGAGCCATTATCGATAAAGTAAAAATGTTCAAAAGATTTTCCAGTAAAGGGTGGTTTAAAATGGAGGAATTTTGAAAAGGGTAGAGTGAGGCTGAAAAATTCAATACCATGACCGAGATATGAACCACGGTCCGGACCAGTTACCGTCCGGACCGGTAGATCCGTGATTCAAATCCCGGTCATGGCATTGCATTTTTCAGTTTCTCTCTACCCTTTCAAATCTTATCGTACAGGCAACTATTGTGTGGAAGAACTTAATAACATGCAGGAACTTTGTTCAAAATCTGTCAGATCCTTGAAATGTAGGTATTAAATTTAAATACCAACTTTGGGTTTTCACCAACCTTCGTTTTTTAGTTATGTTGTTTAACGACTCTCTCTCTCTCTCTCTCTCTCTCTCTCTCTCACACACACACACACACACTCACACACACACACACACACACACACACACACGAGCGCGCGCGAGCGCAAACCTTTTTCTGAAAATGCCGTTTTTGGATTCAGGGGGCCTCAAAGCATATATTTCCGGTGAAATCTCCACATCGAATTTTTTGGTTGAATACACTACTTTCCCTACTTATTGTAGGGGAGGTGCACTAGAGAAGTTATTGTAAAGAAAGTAAAAATGAAAATAGATGGTAATAGCAAATGCACTGCCATCTATGAACAGACAATGAAAATAGGTAGAATGGACGGCTGCCTAATGCCATCTGTCCGACACACGTAGAAACGGAGGTAGCTTATACCTAGCACCAGGACCTGCTAGCACTAAGGCCTGTGTAACTAAGAGTTACGCTTTTTCACAGATTTGTGTCACTGATAGAGACCATCTCAACCTTTGTAGGTGTTCTTAGTTAATAAGGATTTATAATGCATAAATTGTTCGTCCACCTGAGATATTTGTTATTCTGATTCCAAGGCACGCAACGTAAACAAACAAGATAATTCGTCTAGCGTTTGTTGTCTAACGGCATGTCAGGTTATCTACAGGTTATTGTTAAAATTATTTGTCACCGGACAACTTGCTTGAGTTTTACTTCCTCTACTACGTATAGTAGGGGAAGTATTGTACTCAACCCAAAAATTCTATGTTGAGATTTCACCGGAAATATAATATGTTTTGAGGCCCCCTGAATCCATAAAAGAATTTTTAGAAAAAAGCCCTTGTGTGAACAGTGTAATTAAAAAATCTGATGTGTTGCACTCACATGACTTTCTCTACTCTTGTACTAACCATTCTTACAATCTCTTACTTCTATATCTTATTCGTGTTAGTTAAGATAAACATTTGTACAACTTATCTTATTGCTTACTTCCTTGTAGGTGCAAGGGGAATGGTAGAATACAGTAGGCTTTGTGCGATAGTCAGAACTTTTGAAGCTTTGAGATTCTGTTGTCTTTGCACACTTAACATATAAAAAAATGAACAACGATGATCCATTTCACGAAAGTTCTAAGTTTTCCGAAACTCAGACACATAACAAGGAATATCTCCGAAATGGTTCACCCTACAAGAAAATTTATTGGAACATAACTTGTGTATTTTAGCAAGATCTACATTTTTTGTACAGTATAATTTGGTCTATCTCTAACGGTTTACCAGTTATGCAAAAGTCGTCCAGAGTAAATACGACTACAGGGGCTATAGCCAGAAAATTCAAGATATACATTTCATTTGTCATAAAAATACCTCAAACATATGGCATTTTAATCAAAATCGTTAGAGCCATTTTCAAGAAAATTAAAATTTTCGAAAAATGTTCCATGTAAAGGGTAGTTTAGGGTTGGGCTATTTTCTTCAAAATCTTCGTGTTGCATCCTTGAAAGACATTAAACTTAAATACCAACTTTGGTTTTTAACCGACTTTTCGTTTTTGAGTTATGCTGTCCACAGACTGACAGACTGACAGACTGACACACAGACACACACACGGACCTTTTTCTAAAAATGCTTTTTTTGGATACAGGGGGCCTCAAAACATGTATTTCCGGTGAAATCTCGACATCAAATTTTTGGGTGGAATACAATACTTTCCCTACTTACCAGTAGAGAAAGTAAAAACGTACAGTCGGTTAAGTTTAATATCTTTCAAGAATGCCACACGATTATTTTGAAGCAAATTCCTTCACTCTAAACTACCCTTTACGTGGAAAATTTTGATTTCTTTGAAAATGACTCTAACGAAGTTTGATTAAACATGCCATACCTGTGTTTAATATATTTTTATGGTAAATGAAATACATATTTTGAATTTTCTAACTGTAGTCCTGTTTAATCTTGATGACATTTGCATAACTGGTAAAATGTAAGAGATAGACCAAATCTTACTCTAAAAAAAAAAAGAACACATGTTATGTCCAAATGCACTTTTTGTGGAGTGAACCATTTCGGAGATATTCCTTATTTGTGTGTGTTCTGCAGTACTTATACTTTTCTCAAGTGGAAGGTCGTTATTCACTTATTATTCTCTTGGTCGTGTACAGAGAACGGAATTTGAAAGCCTTCATATAGCAACCAGCTTTAAAAGACTTGACTATTGCTCAAAGCCTATGGCAGTCCCATATTCCCCTTTGCAGCTCCAAGCAAATTACCAAAAATATAATTTCTGCAAAGGTTTATCTTGATTAACATGAAGAAGTTATAGGAATAAGAGTTTGAAATAATGGTTAGCACAAGAGTTAGAGAAAGTCATGTGGGTGCTACACATCAGATTTTTTTGCCAAAACACCCAGGAAAATTTCATTAATGATAATACTTGACCTAATAAAGTTTACTTTTAACTTAAAATGCTTATGACATTCTAAATCGCTATTGGGGTACCTATGTCAACTCAAATCCAAAAGGAAAATATAAATGGATTTAATATCATCCCGGCATGCTGCCATGGATCATAGCTTCCCACATAGAATTGAAGATCCACGGTTCAAATCCCGTCAATGGCATTGTATTTTAGTTTGATTCTACCTTTCAAATTTTTTGTTTGCTTCCAAACAATGCTCGGGAGTTTCAAAATATACATCATAATTCAGTATTAAAAGGGGTTCTATACATAGAAAATTGCTCTAAAAAGAGTGTAAATGAAGAGTATCTGAAGAGTAAATAATGTGTGTTGATACAGAAGGGTATCCCTACAGAAAGCTTTCTTCTCTACTACTGACATTTTCTGTAACCTTTTCCCCTGCTTTGCTTTCGTAATTTCCGCTTCGTTTTCACTCTGAATGCAACTGTCGAGGTCATGAATGTGCATGAAATTGAAGGAAAGAGGTATATACCTAGCACATTTGAATGTCACATCTAGGATTTTGGGAATGCCCATAGGGAAAACTGATGATAAGGGACAGAATTTTAAAGCAATTGCATTTCTTTTCTCTGCTCTCAGAAAGTATAATCACTTCATGTAAGAGGAATTTTGGAATTTCTTTAGCTATATAATTTTGAGTACCATGAAAGTCCAACCCTGTAAGCCTTAAACAACTTTACCCCCAAAAATGAATATTTCGTCGGTGCAACACAGATTCGTCATGTCTGATTATGCGTGATTCAAGCATATGATAGTAAACAAATAAACGAATTTGCTATTGGTGATAGAAGTTATAATTAATATCATCTACATGTTTATGATTAGCGCAAGAGTGCAGCACATTTGGTTTAGTGAAGATACTTTTTTCTCTCAAATATCTCTTGTTTTTTAAAACGTGTCAGCATCACAAATACTCAAATAGTCAAAATAAAACGCAATTGCGAAATCTCTAACGTACTTACTTAAGTACAAAATGTTTATAATTCTTTATATTGTGGTGACGGACGCCCATCAAAGAGACACTCAAGGTCAAGCTACCTCACACCACTGCGCGACGAGTAATCAACGTGACAATGGAGCGGGCCGGAGCAAAGACACATTTGTTCCAGACTTTTAGAGAAAACCTTTCACGTGCCGGGTTGTTTACGAAAAGGTATATTTTGAGAAAAATCCATTTTACCTCATTCTCGCCTATATAATCGAATATGGTGGAGAGAGGGGTGAGTCGTTTAGAGTTGAATAAAACGGCTGTTAGCAGTTAGTGTCTGTATAGTCAGCGTTGATAGAAATTTAAGAGTGCACCATCAGAAACAGTTTTGGACATTTTATCGTCGCGATGGAGTTTTTTGTTGTGGAAGCAGTTCTAGAGAATATGAGAGAGCCAGCTTTTAGACAGAGAGAGTAGAAAGACAGTGAAGGTTACCGGAGGATACAGCAGCTGCGAGTTGCAATGTCACGGTGAATTGTAGATTGTCTTAACGATAACAAAGAGGACTGTGTTTAGTGAAACAGTTTACAGAAAGAAAGTGACAGGAAAACTTACTAGACTTTGTCACTTGTCACACTGGTGCCAGAAGTGGGATTTATCATAACATATGTTCTTTACACAGTGTTTCTATAGCATATTTCATGTCGCAAAGCAACGGAATAAGAGTGGCAAAGTACATAATAACCAAAATACACACACTCAATTTTAACTATTAAAGATGTTCACATATTAAAATAACAACAGGCCATTTCTCATTGTTACAAAATTAAAATGAAAGTTAGGTATTGATATTTTTATTCAGTTATGAAATTCTTAAAATTAACACAATCAAGTTCTGTGTTAACCCAATATCTTAATATACTTTTGTTTGTTTAAATATCAATATATTTAGAGAATTTGTGATTACTTAGGCACATTTAGAAGCCCCTCTGTCAGAGGGTTAAAACAAAGACAAGAAAAAATAAGAAAGAAAGAAAATGAGAGAAGAAGAGGAGTAGAGGAGGCAAGAGGAGATAAAGAGAGTGAGAGAGATGAGAGAAAGAGAAAGAAAAATGTTATTTAAGATCGGGAAAAAAGTTTTCTGTTTGAATGTGGATTTGATCCCAACAATGGCACTTGATGACTTTTGGTTACATCTGATATGCCACACTCTCCATCTTTAAATTTTAGCCAAGACATTTGCAGGTAACTACAATAGCTGTAATAAATGGCAGTTTAAATAGCATATAAAACGTACACTGATGCCTTTTGTGTGTAGTAATTGTGTGAACTACATGAAGTTCAGAAACAGTCCATCAGATAAGCATGATAAGCACTTATAAGCGAGGATCAGTACATATATCTTTCATAATGGTCTTTTGCAAAATCGATACTGCTACACTTTGAAATCTTCCTCGCTTCACCAGGCGCAATAATAACAGACGTTTTGGCTCGCTGTTAAATAACACGGAATAAAATCTGCTCATGTTTTATTCCCAGGCCGAAATTAGCCTTGCGTGTATTTTTTCCCCTCTATTCTACATATTCGAGCGAGCTTACATGTATGTATGTATGATAATCGAAACCACCTACCTCCTCCACCCTCAGCTAATAAACTTCCTTACGTGGAAAATTAACACCAGGAGGCTATGTCTGCTCTCAGTTCAGTATATAATTGATACCCTTCTAGAAGCAGGGTCACGCAGTAGACAGGTGGCGCCAACAGAGGTCACGTGGCGACCACTGACACGTGAACCCTTTCCTACTTTCACAACTATTTTCTGCTCCTGGTGTAAATCATTAGGTATACATAGCTAATGTACGCGACTGTCATTCCTTTGGCCTACTGTTCAACAGTATGCGTTACTCTTGGTCTCCAACATTTTCTTTTCGTGTCAACTGTAGACACAAAATTTAATGGCGGCTTATACCTGACCACTACTATTCTCTTTCCTGTTGTGCAAATACATTTGTGGGCGCAAACGATATTTATCACTTAATTTAAATAGGGATTTCACAGTGTGTTTAACTACACAACTTAGTAAAGCCTGCAAGCCTCTGATTGGATTTTCTGTCGCCAGCTCATCGTGCCACCCGCCATTAAATATTGTGTCACCCATAGTAATGTGACGCAGAATACGGAAATTCATTTGATGTCAGCAGTCATATTCGTAAAGTACTTAATAATAACTACAACAATAATAAAAACAATAAGTTATAGCTAATAAAAGTAAATACAAGAATAAAACTATTGAATTAGGAGGTGTGTTTCACAACGAGAGTACGGACATTTCTGAACTAGGCTACGCCTATCTTACAAAGCGTCACTAATATCTGTTTCTCTAAGGAGACAGACGCGTGCCGTGCATAGCTCTTCCGAGAATTTGAGTGAATGGATATGACATAAATTTGATATGTATAGATAAACCAAAAGGGCTTCTCACAGTATATATCTATACAAGTGAATTATGGATTATCAGAGAACACTGAATTAGCATTTTAAGAAGACTAGTGGTTGGCATATCTCGTCACAAACGTGAACGTGTTCCGACATTAAACTTTGTAAGAAGTGTACCTGTTGTCATCTTTCGTAGTACCTGCGCCCACCTTGAGGTTAAGGTCTCAATTGTTCAATATAGTCCCGGAGGATTATCTACAAGAACTTCAAGTGCATTGTATAGTAATTACCACCAGCAACAATGTGTGATCGGAGAACGTCGATATTGTAAGCCGGATAACATTATTTTGTTACCAAGATATCTGTACTGTGTACAGAGTGTTTTAAAAGTGTGTCCGATATTGCAACATGAGTTGGTACTGGTCAAAACTAGCGTAAATGCTTCTATAAACATATGTCCGAAAACAAATGGGTATTGAGATGTGATTCATTTTACTTGTGTTGAGTATTTACACCAGACAATGGACTTCATCCAACAAGCGAGCTCCAGTGAACAATTTGCTCTGAAAAACGCTTCACAGAACAATTGTTGGTAAACATCCATAAACACGAAACAGGGGTTCTGATGATTTCTGCTATTTTGTCCTCTGGTAACATCTGCATGGTGTGACGATAATACTAAAGGAGATCATCCATGTGATTACCACGCATTGTTACACATGATTCAACTTTTCTTCTCCAAGAATCCCGAACTCCTTCGAACACTCTTGGTCATACGCTCGTGTAACGTATGAACATTGTGGATGGGTTTGGCATATACCAATGTCTTTTGCTAGAAATCCAACGGATTGGGGGTCCGGCACCTGGGGAGACCATGCTACTGGACCTCCTCGACCAATCCCTCGTCCATTAAATGGTTGGTTTAAGTATTGTCACAAATGCATAACCGTCATGCATAAACCGTACGTAATTCCTGCCCACACATTGAAACTAAAGCAATTCTGATGCTTCAACTGCACGCTGCTTCAACAAACGCTACTTACACTCAACATGGGTAAAATGACTCATATCTCAACAGGCATTTGTTTCCGGACATGTGTTTACAGAAACATTTATTCTAGGTTTGAACAATCCCAGCTCCAGTTGCAATATCGGACACTTTTTTTAAACCCCTCACCTGATATAAAGAAGAAATGTAAGGGCAATCTGTGTTTAAAGATATTTTGGAAACAACTCATCGGATTTAAGGCAATGTATGACCAAAAATTAAGAAAAACTAATAAAATATTTCTTTAATAGGAAATTAACACGAACCCTAAACCTTATCAAGTTATGGTAGGTTCGGAGGGAGAACTTAGCACTTCGATCCTTTGTGCCTATGCCGCCCGGGAGGGAGAAGTGACGTGAGAAGAGACAAGGTAGTCGGACCTAGATACTGGAGAGCAAGGCTGCTGTAATTTCAGGTTTAAACTCCCCAGTGGTGGCTCATTCAATCGGCTCCCCCTAGGGTTACACATACGTCTTGGGTTTGTAGTATTAATACTGATTGTTTTAATTACAAATTTGGTCACAATTAGAAACAATAACATTTAGGCTCTATGCTGTGAGAAAATATATAACAATTCTAGTTTCTATGAACGACAGTTATGTTATAAAGTAAATAGGACAGAAGATAATTTCATTTTATCTGCACATTAGAAGAGAGCCAAACAAAACAAAACTACCTGCACATTTTTCCGACATACTATTTCGTTTTTATTTAACCAATTTACCGATGTTAGGACCTTGTATGTGGGAAATTTGTAAACGATGACTAAATGTTTGGTTGCGATCTGACAAGATATTTTGGGATTTGGACTTCGCACATTTCATAGCAGAACCAGACAGAAGCACTAGCTGCTCCATTTCACTTGTACTGCCCATGTTATTGTCATCGAGAGCGCTGCTCCTGACTGAACCCTCCAGTTCCGCAAACACAGCGCCGTTTATCTAGGCAACATGGTATTCCACGGCTCTCACCTGGTCACACAAACTGATACTTCATTCCAATACGTCACACCGTTCGAACCCGTCTTCCTCTGGGTCAAAGATGCAGTGGTACCAACAAGTACCGTATATGTCCCAGGAGCAGTGGCTTAAGAATGTGATTAATAGGTCCCCTCATGGACGTTCTCGACCTGAGAGGAGAAATAGTGGAAGAGATGAGATCTAGGGAACTACATGGGAACACCGTACCATTGGCGAACATCATGAATGGTAGAGCTGCTTCTCGTCGATCTAAAAGATTGCTCCTTTAACCAAGACTAAAAGTCGTATTCAGTGTTTTAATCATAAACAACGGTTTAATAATTACGTAGACAGGGATCATAAGGCAACCGCAAGGAAGTGATGCGGCATTTGAAAGTAAAAACTTCATCGCCCTCGGAAGGGTTTGAACACGCGACCTCAGGATCCAGAGGCTAACGTCTCACCACTAGACCACGGAGCACGACTGACCACTGCTAACTCCTAACATAATGGGTAGAGTCCATATTATCGTAAAGTTTAGTAGGTATATGGGGTCTTCCAAAGGTAAGTCTAAACATTAAATCGCTATAAATATATTTGAGGTAAAACAAAAACAAAAGCATCATAGTATTGCGAAAACAATGGGGTTGGTTTTCATTTGTTTCCTTTTTAATTTATACTTACAAGGACAGATTGAAATTAATGGCTGTGTACCACGTTTTCTACATACAAGCACACGTTTTCCCCAGTTAACACGCGTAATTGCACCCTCTGGTCAGAAAATTACCCTCAGACTTTAATTCAACAAGATATTGATTTAAAAATTACTATATGGAGTGACTTCAGTTCACAATTCATATTATCCATATTTCTTAGAATAAGACAATAATGGAATAAGCCAGACTCACAGTGAAGGGAGAATATTACAGAACTGTGTCCTTCCTGCACTGAGAAATCAGGACATGGAAAACATAATATTCACACAAGATAGTGCTCCACCCGCATTCGGGAGGCCCCGGATTCGATCCCTGTCAAGCGACTTCTCTGACTTGTGTTTTCCCATGCTTTTCCCTTGTCATCAGGCGAATGCTGGGCTGGATTCTCTTCTCCGCGGATTCCTTTCCCTTCATTTATCATTTCCATCCATTGTCATCTTTCAGATTTGGTTAGTAGCGCGATACGTTCCGGATACATGCATGCACTGTGGAAACTGTTCCCTGTTCCCTCCTGGAAGTTGCCGCCCGGGTTGGAGGAAACACTTCGGTTGTGCGCCAAGTGTCAATATTTGTAACTCCTAGGGACATCAGTGGGTCTCTGAGCTTCGCTCCGTTCTCCGACCAGCCTTCGGTATCACTTCGCCTTATCTCTTCGATTAGTAGCCCACCAAAAACCTATGCCAGGGTCGCGGTGGGTCGAGGTGTGCCCCATCCTTTCCTAAAACAAATAGTTTTGCAGATATTCCGCGATCCAGTTATTAGTTCGCACTTCCCAACAACGTGGCCTCCACAATTTCCAGATCTCAATCCGGCCGACATTTAGGAACGAGTTTTCCTGACACATACAAGAACCCCATTGCAACTGAAAGATGCCATTTTGCAAGAAATTGCCAATATTCTGACATTATCTGCAAAATGTTATGCAGTGTCGTGGACAGAATGCAGGTCCAACAAGAGAACGGAATGTTTTGTAAAACCATTGTTTGCCCAACACTGATGCTATTGTTTTTTCCCTATCTCAAATATAATATTTATAATGGCTCAATGTTTGAAATTACTTTTGAAAGAGCTAATGTACATTTGCTTTGAAACAGGTGACAAAATAGAAAATTAGTCATAGAAGTCCATCGCCCATAGAAACCAATGTACAAAAATAAAGAGAAATTCACACTGCCTACTAAGGTCTGTCTTCCTCTCAGTAAAATGAGTAAACACTGGCATTATTCCTTATGAGTAATGTATTTCTGGATTTAAGTAAGCCAAAGAAAGGGATTGCGCGGCAGTCTTGGCGTGACTGATTCAAGTCACCTTAATTTTGCAGTAGGACATGAGAAGTTTGGTTCATTAGTGACGTCCATTTAATTTGCTTCCTGAAGACTATCGGCGAAGACGTTAATAATTTCCAATATCCGAGGGCCGTTCTTTACAATTGGTCACACAGTTCATTATTACTTAGTCTCTTGGTGGCGGCTTGCGTGTCCATGTCTCGTTAGGACCCCACAGCTCCTTCACTCATTACGCCTCGCGTTATTTCTTTGTCTTTTTTCGATTCCTGTTCTTTCTTTTCATTGCCTTTTGTATTCCCCCCCCCCCTCCCACGCTTGCCGTTTTTTTTTCTATGGGAAATGCCACGCTTTATAATGTAGCCAGCACTTGCATTATTTCAGTGACGTTTCAAACGCCCATCACTCTGACCGCCTTTCCTCGAAATTTGTCATATTAATCACGGCATTGCATGCAGTAATGACAATGCCGTAGCGCTGGCTGCTAATATTCCTTCTGCGTCCGTTCTTTTTTTCCACTTCGGTTGTTTTCTGTTCTTAGCAGTGGCGTAGATGAACTTCGCCAATACCAACTCATTTTTATTTGCTTTCATCGCGGCGTACAAAGAACAGACCTTTCATCTCTGAACCTATTCAGCGACGTGGCGCAGGCGGTACGTGTGTGACTCGCATCCGGGACTCGTGGGTTCGATCCCCACTGACCACATTTTCTGGTTTGAGATTTTCAGTGATTTGCTCCTTAACCACATATCGTAGTGCTCATCCCCATTTTAGCTTTACCTGTCTACCATTTCATGTTTCCATCTTTTGATTCCCTACGTTATGCGACGTTATGCGGTGGGTTGCGGCTGGGCGGTGGGCTCCGGCTGGGCGGTGGGTTACGCTTTGTAACGGTTTCTAACCTGGCATTTCCGCGATGTATTATTCGGCTGGATTCACCTCCGTGTTGGTCACCGCCAGGGAGTAAAGGACTTTGGGAAGGGTAAACATGGCGTCGGAAGCGTTCTATCTGGAATCGTTAGGAACCTCTCCATGCGTACTGCCGTTATCACCCGGATATGGTCGCCCTAATTCTTTCGTCCCAGAGTTCACAAAGTGCCCAAAGCTAACGTGTGGTACTCTTTCTTGGCTGCGGGCCATATCCGAACTTGCGGGTTTTCGAAACAATATGCAAATAAGTTTCTGTAGAACAAATTAAGACTTTATTCCTTATAGTGAATATTGACAATTCAAGGCAACAACTACATATAAGATTATATACCTGTGAGTAACATCACTTCTAAATCCACAATTTCCGATAGATTCATTTGGAAATGTAATATAGCAATCAGCACCCAAACTACCTGTTACTGTAACGTATGTCGAAATGTTTTATTTTCAGAAAAATGGGTTTAACCAGTTTGTTTAAAATAAAGATATTTACTTGAGAAATTAAATGCAGTTCATGGATTTTCTGGGAGTAGCCTGCAAGTTCTTTTTGTGTTATCTTATAATAATGGTAAGTTAGGAGATAAACAAAGCGCTGCACTGGAAATGTATATTCTTTAAGATACATTCATATCAACAAACTTTGTATGTGAGCTAAGTTATTTTCAAGATATTATTATTGGTTGAATGTTTTCCAGTACTTTTGTCATTTTGCCCTGTAAATATACATATTGTTTTCCGCAATTGCATGAAATGGCTATTACAGAATTTTTAACTTCAGGATATAGCACCCAGTTCTTAACATTTGATTTTCGCTAATCCTTTCATATATATAAACAAAATGTATTAAGTAGCCATTTCGGGAAATGTTTATATTGATGAAAATGAATCAGTTAAAGAAATCAACTTTTGCAAGAATAATTTTATAACCACTAATAAATGATAAGAGGGTAGAGAAAATCATGTGAGTGTAATACATCAATTCTGGTTTTATTTTATTAGTTGTTTAAAAGGTAACTTTTTATAATTTAAATTTTTAATATGTTAATAAATTACAGCGATTAATTTTAATTATCCTCTTAGTAGAGAACAAATGAAAAATGGGATTTCAGGATTTTTTATTAGAAATTTACACAATATTTTAATTTTACTAACGTGAAAGCTAACAGGGTATAAAAATTGTCTCATCGGTCTATCTTGTTATTTACAAAGGAGTATACAAAATTATGTTTATTTTTTATCGAAATATACGTTATGTGGAATAATAAGGTTCTGCTGACAAATGAAAACCCTAGAAAAGCGAGCTTAAACGTTATATAGCTACAAGAACACTATTTCCGTCTGTGTGCAGTTTAAAACACATAAAGTGCATATAAAGGACCTCCTTTGTGAAGCTAATTTAATATGTAAAGGCCCCTGAGAATCTGTCTTGATCGTTTTGTTGGCTTAATGTAGGCATAACGCATCGTTTATATTTTCCCTACTGCTTGCATATACCAAGTAGAGAAAGATACCAAGTAGAGAAAGAAATGTATTTCATCCAGCATTCTATATAGTGAGTTTTACGGAAATAACTGTGTTCAGGTCTACGAAAACAATTTTAGTAAAAGTTCAATGTGTAGGTGTGTGTATCATAACTCGAAAACGAAATCACGGGTAAGCACCGAACTTGCAACTTAAGTTCAGAATCTTCCAGGGATGCCAATGAAGATTTTAAATAACACTCCCACCCTTCCGAAGCTATCCTTTACATGACAAAAATGCATTAATTTTTATTTTATCAAACAGTGTCTTTAACGTGTTTTTTATGACAATGTAGGTTATATTTTTAGCGAGATCTATGTTTTGCTCCCCTAATTTTTTGTTTTCCTTTAATGATTTCCGTAGATCAAAATTATACAACATTTAATCTAATAAAGAAGACTTCACAGAATATCCACAGAAAATTGGATAATTCGTATTAATCAATCAAATATACTTAACATATATCTATATTATTCAAACTTGTTAGAGCCATTTATGAAAATAAGAAATAACGAATTTTTCCTCCTAAATGGTATTTGGGTTACGGAAATTTTCCTCAAAATCTGCATCTGCATCTCTTTATCCTTTTGGAGTTATATTTTTCACATAAACAGGAGTGCATAAAGGGTAGTTAGGGGAAGATGTTAATTTCCCTGAGATCTTCGTATTACATCCTTCAATACATCATATACATAGCACTTCTCCCCCCCCCCCCCTCACACACACACACACAAACACAAACAAACGCAGGCACAACTGTTTCTAAAAACATCTGTTTGTCATTTAATTACATCAAAACGTGCATTCCCGTTGAAATCTCGACACCAGATACAGTTTGGAAGAGTTAGATGAGAACAGTGTAACTATCACAATCAGTATTCGAACCATTGATCTCTATGGAGTCACTAAGACTTAGGAAACTAAGGAAACAATATTGTGGTTTGTGGTATAAGAAATCTCCCCCCCCCCCCCCTCTTCTTTTTACTTAAATCCTGCTTACGCTTCTTCGTTACAATAATTTGCCTTCCTTTCTCCATCCCTTTCTTGAACTTGTCTCATCGTCTTTGGGGTTGTTACGAAAACTCTACTTTAGGGTTTCCGCTATCTAGGGTTTGAATTAACGAGGGTAAGCGAAGGGGCTGGATTTTCCCCCTTTAGCCTTCCCCTCTAAAGAAAGGTATCTTTTCCTTCAGACACTCTAAAACTCTACAAGTTCAATAAAATAAAACGCAGATTGTGTTTTTCAAAAATATTTGTTTCTATTGTTTTACACTTAAGGGGAGACACAATGGTCAAAATTTTAAAAAGTACACATTTGTATACTTCTATTCAGTCTTATTAATTGAAATTACCTCTTAGATTTAATGTATATAGGCAGAATACTTATATCATTGATATATTTTTAAATATAAATATAAATTTAAAAACAACTTTCTTTTGTAAAAAATCTATGCCATTTGCCTATTTAAACGCACAAATCTGTCATATAACTTTGCTTTAGAAGCCTTAGCTCATAGGTTAAAAAAAGAATGAAAAACAAAAAACATATTTCTGCCATTAAGAACATCGAGTTTTCTGTAGCTTTAAAATTAATAACTCAAATACTGTACAGAAGTAAAACAAGTTGTATAACATTTAATTGGCTTTATTTTAGTAAACAGCTATTTTTCAAACTTGCTTTTCATTTCTATAGGCGGGGCCTGTAGGAATACGACCCTAAATAATGTGATTACTTTTCTGCTGGGCTATAGTGACATTTTGGGCACATGAGTTCATAAATAAATAAAAATATGACGGCAAATTATATTAGGATCTAATATACACAATGAAATTATTTACCAACATCAAGAGTTGCTAATCTTTTAATTGGGAGCGGTACCTAAGATGGTCGTTTTCTGGGATTTTCCCCTCATCCTGAAAATACAAATTTGGTCAGGAAACTACAGATACCGAACATTTCCAACGTTAACCCACAGTTTGCTTCCATGCCTTACAAAATATGAAAGTGAGCATTAAATAAAACATAAATAAATAATGCAACAAAAGTGCAAAAATTCAAATATTTTCACTTTTCTATGACTTTATTGCCTGGTAAACTTTTACTACAAATACACAGTTTTTTTTCTCGTGGTTAGCACAATCCATAATCTTTCCTGCTATCACAGCTCACAAGTGTTCTTCTCATAACCTTGTTCTGTCCTTTCGGAGTATTACTTCTCTTTTTCTGTCTCTTATACACTAACTACAGCGACACTACGTGTCTTCCTGGACGACACACACACGCGCAGCAGTCTCACACACACACTGACCGACTATTGCCATAGTTCTACTCTCAAACTTATTCACACTGACTCTGCCACTGTCTCATGTCCTTTTATTCTGGGGATGACGCCAAACGACCTTTCGAGAAAATCTTCACACACACGCGCCGCGATGACTCAGCTAGAAGCCTCGGGAACATTCTCGATTCCTTTTGTTTCTACCGCCTCATTGTTTACGGTCACGTACACACACAGTCCCGCGAGGCAGCCCGGTCTTTTAACGTCTCAACCCGCTCGCAGCCCGGCATGTGGTGTGAAATAGCTTGGCCCCGCTCGTCTATTGTTGTACACCGACCCAATAATGTCATGGAGCAAGAGGAAACGACAAATGCTGCAACAAGTAATCTGAAAATCACAATGTGAAGAACATCTAGCGGTAACCAAATTCGGGAGTCTCATTTATATAGCCATAGCGCTTTTTATTTAGGATCAATGCAGCACTTATCCCTGTTGTGTTTAGCTAGAGTGTTTTTC
Organism: Tenodera sinensis; assembly: GCA_030765045.1. Classification (NCBI taxonomy): domain Eukaryota; kingdom Metazoa; phylum Arthropoda; class Insecta; order Mantodea; family Mantidae; genus Tenodera; species Tenodera sinensis. The sequence goes on along the minus strand of CM060963.1, from coordinate 172,401,081 downwards.
AAATGGAAAGGAGTTTGTCCTTGAGTGCCTCCAGGCCGGTAACCAATCGGAGTCCTGCTGTGTTATACTGCTTTCCCCTTAAGTGGGTCTTGACGCGCGACAAGAAATATGGGAAGAGTGGGGGTAATGAGCTTGCAACGTTGTGCATGTAAACGTATCTCATTGGCTGCAAGTCAGAACTCTTCCAATTTGAAAAGCACTATAGTACAAGCTACTTGAATATAAGCACGATACAGATACTTGTAACATACATTTTTCACACCCCATATACTGATTTTATATGTTTCTAATGGGTTCTATAAAACATACAAGTGGCATCCAACATTTAGCAACCCCGTAGCATTCACTTTCTTTTACTCCCCTCTCCCAGTCCAATTAAGCAGCTTGTACCTTGTAATAGTAAGCAGGAGAAGGTGTTGTACAGTTTCATTATTGGATCTCGTGGCCGCTCCGACCTGAGCTTATTTCACAAGCCGCCCTGCCGCCCTCTCCCGCCCGCCCGCCCACCCGCCCAACTTTACTAATTGCAGGCAAGATTAATCACTGAAGGTAACCTTGGCGCCCCTTCCTCTTTCAATAACTCCATCTTGGTGCTACCGGTGTTATTGGGCTACCGGCCTCCACAAACACCATTAATCAGCCTCAGTCCATTGTGTGCTACATTTATAGAAACGGCCAGTCCCCGCACATAGTAGCACTATTAACTTACCAGTGCTTATTTCTCACGTTTATCACACACTATCTAGGTCTAGTACTGAATATCACCAACAATTCTAGCATGCAAGTGTTTGTTTCACAATACTGCCTTAATGCACGGTACAGAGCAAGATGGATCCACTGTAAAGTGTTGTGCTCGCATTTGAACGTCGTGGGTTCTGTTCCCATGGCCAACCTTCCTGATACATGGGTTTTCCGGGGGTTTTCCCAGGTCACCAGTTAATGCTCGGAAAGATAATTACATTCCCCGAATTTCGTGACCCTCCATTTCAATCCGGTCTTTCAGAATCAGAAGTGCTAGCGATGGACGAGTTAGCGCTGCTGTGTGCGCACTTTGCAAACTGTAACCGTTATTGGCGGAAGGGTGGCGTTGTAGCCACCTGACTAATGGCTACTTGGCGAAATCTGGTGTCAAGATAAAGTTCCAACACGACCGTAAAGCGCCCTCACTTCACTCCTTACAACAGCCTCAACAGTTGGCTTAGTGTGGAATCCCCTCCGTCCTTACCCTTCCTCTAGGTTTATCTACACATGACCAGGAGGTAGTTCTTAAAAGTTCTGTGGTACCTATGTCTAAATGTCTCATACCTGTATAATGCTTTTATATCTATGTCATGTTTAATTTCATTTAATTTCCTTTTCATTGATCTTTGTCGATATTGCTCATTTTTACTTTCTCTACTACTTAAGCAGAGGAAATATTGTATTCCACCCAAAAATTCTATGTCGAGATTTCACCAAAAGTATAGGCTTTGAGGCCCCCTGAATTTTAAAAAAAAAAAAAAAAAAAAAAAAAAAAAAAAAAAAAAAAAAAAAGCATTTTTAGAAAAAGGGCTATGTGTGCGTCTGTGTGTCTGTCAGTCTCTCAATCTGTCAGTCTGTGGACAGCATATCTCAAAAGTTTCAAATCGGCAAAAAACAAAGTTTCATATCTTTCAAAGATACGACACGAAAATTTCGAAGAAAATATCTCCACCCTAAACTACCCTTTACATGGAAAATTGTGATATTCTTGAAAATGGCTCTAACGATGTTATTAAAATAACATGTGTAAGATATTTTTATGACAAATTAAATGTAAATTTTTAATTTTCTGGCTATAACCCATTTAGTCCTACTTATTCTGGATGACTTTTGAATAACTCCTAAACCGTAAGATATAGACCAAATCTTACTGTACGAATAATTTTGATCTCGCTAAAACACATAATCTATGTCGAAATAATTTTTTGTAGAGTGAACCATTTAGAGATATTCCTTGTTATTTGTGTCTGTTTCGGAAAGCTTAAACTTGTCAAATGCAACATTGTTGTTCATTTTTTTATATATTAGTCATGCAAAGCGAACGGAATCTCAAACCTTTTTGACTATCGCACAAAGCCTACTGTATTCCCATATTCCCCTTGCACCTAAAAGGAAAGAAGCAATAAGATAATTTGTATAAATGATTACTTCAACTAACACGAAGAAGATATAGGAATACGAGTTGGTAAGAATGGTTAGTACAAGAGCAGAGAAAGTCATGTGAGTGTAACACATCAGATTTTTCTTCCTATTTACTTCTTCATTGTTAGCTGTTTATTTTAAACATAACATGTGTTAAGTTAGTTTTCACTACATCGTCGTATCATGACCTGTTATATAAAAATACTTAATGAGTATAAATTCAGAATTGTAAACATATGAAATTATGTTAATATTTAGAGTAAATCAGAAGGTTTAGTACCCATTAAAACTGTAGCGTCTTCTTGAACTGTGGGTCTGTGGGTCTCTCAACTGCATTAGGAAGATTGAAGATGCCGGTTTGTTGTTTACATCTGGTATATTGTGGACAGAACATAATAAGGATGTGCTTAATGGTTAGAGGAATATTACGCTGGTACAGTTTGGAATTGGTCCATAGTGAGAAGGTAACAGTGCGTCTATTTGGAGTGCCCAGTTCTAAGCCGGGTGATTGATCTATTCTATTTAGGGTTTGTGTATTCTTATATACCTATTTTAATAATATCCTTTGTAATTATGGTAGGGAAATTTAAATAAATAAAAAGTTCTAAGGTTTCTCTTGGCTCAAATCAATCAAATGATGCAGATTTGATCGAAAGGAGTTAGGAATGTGTGTAGAAGTATTTTATTGAATTTTATTAAGCAATATAGACCGTCATAAATCCAAGACTTCTATAAATTGTGCCATTTCAAACTTTTTTTAATTTAATGAAGGAAAACTTTAAAGCAAAGAAAGGTATATTTATGGAACTTAAACTGTTTTCCTTTAAGCCCAAAGGAGTTCTAAACAAAACCATGTGGCAAGAGAGCGGCTCATTGGTTGGTGGGCGAATTAGAATTTTTCAGGCTTAGATGTTACCTCGTCTTCTACATATAACAGTTCCGTTCAGAATGCTGCTTATTGCTGTTTATTCTACAGCAAGCAAATTGAAAAGCCCTATTATTGTGACAGTTCAAATTATGAAACAAAAAGTTTCGTTCAGATTCAGTTTAAACCTAAGAGGGAGTTGATGACGCAATGCACAGGTGCTGTAGTTTGTTTCTGCATAAGCCGTTTGTGAAGTCCTTGCCATACGCTGCAAGTGATAGTCATCGCTGATAATCTTCCACCACTGTAGAGAAACATAAACTTGAAAAGTGGAGAGAACACAATTTTATTTTATTAAATGTTCTTAATAAATCTGGTGAAAAATACCCACATTTAGTTGGTGATGAATGTGGTTGGCTGCAGTTTCAAGTTACACTGGCTCGCGCCCGGATTCCGACATGCCCGTAGAGCGCTCCCGTCTCATCCCTTACTCCCAGGAATCTGAGGTACAATTACCCTGAGTGCGCATACTTCCATCCTGTAGTTCAGTGTAGCACAGCTGTAGTTCAACAATAATTGAACTTAATTGTTAGTGATGCAGAATTGTTTCAGTTCATCTTTTATTATTTCCCCTAAGGTGCTCTCTACATTCCGAGCTATCCCAAATCCGAGGTACCTTCACCATTACCTCTGATTTGTGACACTTTATAGTATATAATTTTTGCCATAATCTATCTGCGGATTGGTCAGGTGGTACAAATTTGCAGTGAAAGAGCTGAAAAAATGGGCTACGGGTAGCTTTGAAAAGTATAATGTAGTACAGTGCCCTAAAATACAAATATTCAACATTTCAAAAGTGTTCACTTGTTTCAGCATTCCAAAATATTGGATTAAATTAAGTGATAGGACATTGCAATTTTAAGATGTTCAAGCCCTTCCGTTCAAACTTTAGGGCTGGAATGCCAATGAGTATATTCCCTTAATATTAAGTTAATCATTAATTACTTAACATGAATATGAAACAGAGTATTAGAAAATATCACATCTTAAGTGCTCAATGTTTTTTTCTAACTCCTTTAAATTATCTATTTTCAGATAAGCCGGCATACCAAGAAATCAAGGGCATAAATTGAGGTAATGTACACCATTAGCGTATGTACAGAATAAGATAATTATGTTTAAAATAATTGTACATACTTAAGTTTGTTTGTTGAAGGTATTTCCGCTTTTTTAATATTATTACATTTGGATTAATTCTTTACTTCGAGATTGTGTTTTAAGTACTGTGCCCTATAGTTAATTTTATTGCTTTGTAAAATACGTTTAAGTAAGTATGATTTGTTAAATGCGTGATTGTTTAAAGGCTTCAGTATGAAACTACATTTCCCCTGGTTGCCCTTGTTCCAATAAGAAATATTTCCAAGTTCAGGTTTTATTTTATTTATTTTTTTTTAATTTTTTTTTTTATTTTTTTTATTTTATTTTATTTTTTTTTTTTTTTGGCAACAGAAAATTCACATAGATAATAGTATCTAAACTTATAGGTAATTCATCCTCGCTGAATGAAATATAGTTTTAAATTATTCTTATAGCATTTAAATACCAACTTAAAATGGAGTACCTGCAGTCATTTCAAGAAAGTGAAGGCCCATTGTGGGCTTCAAACATCGGATTCGCTTATTTCACATTGAAATGTGAAGTAACTTGTTGCCTAAGCCCTCTAAAATAATAAGAGGCAAAATAGAGGTATCATGGAGCTGAGTTCACTTGTTTAATCTACAACTAAAAATGTAAAATGGACTTTTATGTAGAGTGCAACGATTGATAATATTATATATTGTGGTAATTAAAGATAAGATTAAAATATATTCCGAATATAAAACATGTAATTACAAAAGGAGCAGTGAGAGGAATAACACAGAGTACACATTGTATCTTCACGGAGTTATTAAATGCACATCGCAGAAAGGACACAAATTTTGCTTATGAAATGTGAGTGTTTTAAACGGAAATAACGAGAAACAAAACCTATCAAAAACAAGGTGACACGAGGCGAATAATTTAGCACAAAATAAACATCGATCTGTACCGCCCGAATAGAAGAGTCTGACTGAAGCTGAGCCGTGGCCTCAACAGCATTAAAATCCTGAACATCAATTCAGTATTTCAAGTGAGAAGCTTCTATGTGCTGAGAGAGAGAGAGAGAGAGAGAGAGAGAGAGAGAGAGTGAGATAAAGAGATAGCAATAATAGTGACGCCAGCAAAGCGGGAAAAATGGCCTTGAGTGGACTGGTGAAAATGAAATTTATGATCACGCATAGTATAATCAGTCTTGATCGTTACAAATGTTTATATTACTAAGATTGCATACATTGGTTTAAAGTACCTATAAAAATACGTATACTACTCCAAGTGAAAAAAAAATTGCCCTGACTGACCATCCTTTGAAAGCAAGTATTCTCATTACTGAAAAGTGAAACTATGAACTTCTTCATTACTTGAATGTATTGCATGGCGAAGGTTGCAGAATTAGGTTCATTGCTGCGAGAAAAGGCGCGAATGATTACCAATGCTTCTACAGAGCCAGCCACTCAGAATTTCACATGCACCCCTGGCTCTGTTTAGACTTCATTTTCCTTTTTCGTTTAATGCTACACTTACCGTTATTGGCGAGGCAATACCGAAAATTGCTTCATCACGAGCCTCCCTTACTGGCAAATGAGGATATGGTAATGCGCTGCAGTTAATTTGTGTACAACATAACATTCCGCTACGTAATTTCATAGAATATAGCACACAAACATACATACATCGTGAAATACCACGTTCTGTCCTGATAATAAATCACATATCAACATAATAAAGATTACCTATCTAACCATGTGACCAACACGAAAAGTCTTATTCAACATGCATAGTTTATTAGACTCCCATTTAATACATGGAACAAGAGAAATTTTTCACATACACTAAAAACTCAGGAATGCTTTCTTTCCAAAATTCAAGACATCAAGAAGAATGTAGACCTTTCTAATTAAAATGAAAATTTTGTGAAATTTTACACACATAGGCCCACTAAATTGTTTTTTCTTTAAACAAAATGATGAATTATCAAAATCTGATTTGTAAGTAATTTTGAGCTACCAGTAATCATTTGATATACGCATAAGCCAAGTTCAACTGCATATGTATTTTTTGATGTTCTATTCATGTAAACGATTCTAGGCAAATAAAATGATATATGTAGTACTATGTATGTATGGTAAAGAAAGTAAAAAGGGGTTTTAAAATTATCTTCTTTCGTGAGCTGTTAGAGAACTACTAATTGTAGCGTTATCAAGTGAAGGACGTTAGAAATGCACGTTTTCGTATGGGAGTTAGAAACCGACGCCGATTGTAAAAGCAGCCTAGACTCGCCGCACGGCTTGAGAGATCGGAATCCTCTGAGCCTGGTCGCTTGGTCCGAAGGTCCGACCATATTTCATGTCGCTCATTAAGTGGGGCATGGCCGACTCGATCAAGACGACACCTCGCTTAATCATAATCATTATCATCAAAGGCATTGACGTCAGCAAGCAATCACAGGCCGTCACGAGGCGTATGACAATGGCTGTGCTGGAGAGCAATTTGATAAATGTCTGTATATGAGGGGATTCAGTTTCGCCCAGGACCAAGGTCACTCTACAACTACAGCTACTGCCCTTCTTCAGGTGTAGTTTTGGCTCATTTTGTGTTTCATGTATCCATACTGCACCAACTAGAAAAATATATATGCGATTCTTCTATCATTACCAATTATGTCCCTGCTCTATCCCCTTTAGGTTAGTTGCGAATAGCTGCTGTTTATTTGGGCAAATGCAATCTTGTTACATTCAAAATTCTGAAAGAAAGTTCAATCTTTATAACGCTACTCCCATTTTGCCACTTTTAAGCTCATAACGAAAGAAAGTCGTATATTTTCGAACCTTAAAACATGTCAAAGTGGAGAAAATTAAACTTGCAACAACTGTTATTTCCGGAAATATGCCATGAAAAATGCCTATGCTATTCTCGCTGTCTTTTTGTGCCCATTCTTCAGCAAAATATTCTTATATGTTCTTCACTTAAAAGAGATAAATATTTGGGAATGGATATATTTTCTTGTAGGTATAATCTGAATAGGGGAATACATTAGCCTTAAGCGGTGTTCAAATCTTATGAATCGGTCGCTATTTTCATTGCCTGACGAGAGAAAAAAAAAAAAAAAAAAAAAAAAAGAAAAAAGACATCTTGCATTTGCACTCACTACTTTCTCTACTCGCTCTTCTGAAAACTAGGTATTCCTATAAACGTCTAATATCTTCCGAAATAGACTTTGCAGAAATGGTTTTACTATGTTTCCTTATAAGTACAACGAGAAGAGAATACAATAGGCGTAAGCCGGTGGCTATGTGATGGCTTTAACATCCCATTGTGTCTTCATGCCCAGGACAAAAAGACAAAAGAAGAAACTAACACCTCCCATTTGAGAAATACATAAGTATTGGAAAATTCAAACAAATGAATATTTTGGAAATGGTTGAATCCACAAGCGACAACAACAAACATGTATTTTAAATGCATAGTTTGTATGTTTTAATGAGATCTACATGTTTGTGCAGTTAAGATTTTGTCTATCTCTTATCGTTTATCTACCAGTTATAAAAGTGGTTCAGAAAAAAGGCTTTTAGAGGCTATCCTTAGAAAATTGAAAATATTGTGACAAATGACAGGTCCAACTAGTTTTTCTATTACTTCAGTTCCTTTCTAAAGGGAATCAAAAACACAGTTGTGTTTTATTGTTGACGTAATTTACAATTCGTTGTGATCTTCCAGCTCATTGCTGTTCTGTCGTCTTGTAACCTTGACACACGCTTCACTGTCTTTCTACTCTCTCTCTCTCTCTGTGTGTGCGTATGTGTCTTAAAAACAATTGCTTTCGACGATGCACACACTCACTCAAACAGGCTTAACTCTGCACTTAAAAAACTTCCCCTTTGTTCTCCTCAGATTTTATAGTCCAGGCGAAGTGGCGGCAAATTCTCTGAAAAATGCATCTTTTCTCGAAACTTCTCCTAAACAAGCCAGTAATCGAAACTATCTCGAACCATGTAGAGTCGGCCTTCGTTCCGGCCCGCTCCAGTGTTTTCTTGTTTACTCGCCTCGCAGTGGTGTGAGTTATTGGACCTTGGCTCTGTTTGACATGCGGCTGGTATCACAGTATACATTTAGTTCGTCATGAAAATGTGCTAAACATATGGTACTGTAATCAAAATCATTTGAGAGAATTTTGAAAAGACCAACATTTTCAAAAACTTTTTCATGTAAAATGTAGTTTGGGTTAGGATTTTCTTGAAAATCTTAGTATCATATCCTTTGAAGATGGATAACTTAAATATTATTTTTGTTTATGAGCTTTTCTGTTAACAAAGACACCACAGAACTTGTGTTTTTTGGGTGCAAGCGGCCTCAAAACTTAAATTTTCGCTGAACTTTTGTCATAGAATGTTTGGCTTCTCACTGTACATAGTAAAAGAAGGAATTAATAACATTAATAATTGTCTAATATAACTATAGTAAGTGCTTCACCATTTAGATTTAGCGTGGAAGTTGTAATGCGTGCTGCAGCACTGGTTATTTATTGTGGCAGCATGAGACGAGGCTCGAACGCTAATACTCTTGTGAATGCCGTCATGCCACCATGAGCGGTGCAGGCATTAAACTATTAACACTCCACATAACACGCTTTGCATACGAAAGAGTAATACATTAACAGCAATGGGAATATGACCTTACTCAAAGATGAAATAAGAGCTATATAAACACCACAAAAGAATTTGGGGGCCTGAACTTCTAAAACTTGCCCCACACAACGTTTCTTGCTTTAGTGCTCAGTGGCGGTTCTGGTGAAATGGTCGTCTGTACTACCTGGGCATATCTAACACGTGTGTTTTGGGACTAGGTATCAAAAGTAGTGCATTCTCAACTTGGCTGGGCTTCTAACTCAGTTGATAGAACATCTGTCTAGTGTACGAGGAGTCCCGGGTTTCATTCCCGGCTGTGCAGTGGGAATTCTTATCTATTCTGCCCAGAGTCTGGAAGTATGTGTGTGTGTGTGTGTGTGTGTGTGTGTGTGTGTGTGTGTGCGCGCGCGCGCGTGTGTGACCCAATATATTTTAACAAAATATCTGACACAATTCGTTACCCTATTTTTTATTTCCTTTTCCTTTACTTATAACCCTACTTAAAGTTCTATCAAATAAGAAGTAACAGGTATGACCAACTTTTAATATTTACACATTTTTCTAACAAAACTGCTTGACAACGACCATATAATAACAAATATAATAAATAAATCCAGTTTACTAAGACTATGCCCTTAGTCATCCCGTATTTCGTTCCCCGTCGCACCACACTGAGGTTGCATAGCTCTTCTATGCCACGCGGCAATATAAAAGCCAAATGAACGGCACAAACCCACTGACCACTGTATACGAATAAAGGCAATTGTCGATAGACAATTCGAATATAATGGATCAAGATGTGACCACTGAGCAACTTGGGGTTAATTTTTTCATCATAATATACAGTTTTGAATAATGGAAATATGCTTCCACAAGGCAAAGTAGGTATCACTGAAATTCAAAAATATATTTTTTCTTCTGATTTTCTCTTTTACCACACATTCATAATACAAAACTATAACTGCACTATAAATTTTAAGCAGATAATTTAATGTAGTCTATTCAGTAGTTTTACTGGCATGTAAAAGAATTCCTGCGGGACGAAATTCCGGCACACCGGTGACGCTGATGTCACCCTGGAAATTGACAGCGTCGTTAAACTACAAAAGCTTTTTTTCGAAAAAGAGACAATTATATTCATAAGTTATATCGCTTCTCTCTCTTTCTCTCTTTCTGTCTCTCTCAAAATTTTCTTTAAGGTTTTCCACGTAAATCAATTTAAGTAAATGATAATAACAAAAATTAGTGATATTCAACTTACCAATAAATAATTGTGTAAGAAATAAAACGTTTATAGTACATGTTGCTGGTAAATTGTATATTAAAATATTCATCAAAACAAGAAAGGAAGAAAATAAAAGAAAGGATACGAAAAATTTGGTAATAAGCGAGATATTTAGACGTTTTCACTTCATACCGTATCATTACTTTGGGGAAAATTATTAATAGTTTACAGTCTAATTTAGGATACCAAGTTGTGCTATATGCCAGTTTACAGCCGTCATTAAAGCCTAATACACACACACACACACACACACACACACACACACACACACACACACACACACACACACACACACAGACACACACACACAATAAGTTTTAAGGGTATTTTTAGACGTGACGAATGGCTGGAAGTTGCGCAGTGTGTTATGGTGGAAGTCACTTTTGTGTTTATAAGACCATAGGGATATCAGTTTAGTATCTCCGACTTCCCCGTAGTAAATATCGCGGGAAGTGCGTGATTAACTACAGTGCTCGCTCGCATTATCAGCAGTCCTTTGTTTCTTTCAGGTAGAAAATAAATATGTAACCCCCATCATCAATTTGGCATGACGTCACTCGCGTAGATCCTAGCAAGGTTATTTGCTACGTCTAAAAGACACATCAGTACGATTTTGTTACATTGATTGTCTATAACGCAGCAATGCTTTTGTGGCCTGGATTCCCTACCCCCTTCACTATTTGTGTGCAGATCTTAGCCAAGTCCCAGCGAATTACATTTCTTCTGTATATCTGTATTGGTATCTCGTTTGCTACATTCTCCTCTGTGGGCACATTTGCAATGTTTCCTCACTTCCTCGCAACATTCAATTATGGCTGACAAAATTTAATGGCAGGTGGCAGGAGAAGCACAACCTAAAATGGAACCACAGGCTTGATGCTCCTTGCGGTGTTAAATAGTTAAACTACGCTGTAAAGTTTGTAATGCAACATTTGGATTCATAAAATTCATTTGCACAAGTGGACCATGAAGTGGTCAGCCATCAGCCGCCATTGAATCATGTGTCTGCTATAGGTGATATAGGGGTACATTGCCACAGTCAACATTTCAGTAATTTCTTTCGTAGTTGTTTCTTCGTTTTTTTATTAAAGTTTTACTTTCCCTTTTTTACTTCTATTTTACTTCTTCACAACTGCTGCTGAGGTGCATGTGGTGCATCTAAAACTTATAAAGCTACGCACCTGCTCCACTATCTTCTTTGTAAGTCACATCCTCTGTTTGCAACCAATAACTATAGTGTTTGTCGTTTTTACATTTATTTTCGTTGTACAGTCCCTACCATTATTCTGCAGTTATTAGTTTCTTGGATTCATTTACTCTTCTTCTTGCAATGCTTATCACGCCACACGAGGGTTTCAGATTCTGTGAGAACAAATGATTGACGGGCCTTGTTTTTCACACTCTACTCTCACATCTTGAAGATCCTAGCGAGTACTAGTAGAAAATCCAGTTAACCTCTGTACCCTTTTACGCATTTCACCAGAAATACATGTTTTAGGGCACACTGAATTAGAAAATTAAAAAAAAAACAAAAAAAAAAAAAAAAAAAAAAAAACAACCTTGTGATTGTGTGTATGCGTGTGTGTCCGAACAGAATAATCCCTGCACTAAATATTCAATAAATACCGCACTTGGAGTTTAAAATCAATATCTTTCAAAGATATGATACGAAGATTTCCAAGAAAATCCCTCAAACCCAAAAACTACTCATTACTCATTAGTTCGATTCTTTCAAAAGTGGTAATAACAATTAATTACGATTAAAATACTATGTGTTTAACATATTTATATCACAAAGAATAGACGTGTGTTGAATATTCTGAGAATAGCCTCAGAAGCTCTCTTCATTCGTCAACAATTCTATAACTGGTAAACCATAATGCATAGACAAAAAGTGGGGCTCTAATGACCTAGCTGTCGACGGGTCCTTAAACCCTAATCACTCACTCACTCACTAGACAAAAAGTAACCACCCAAAAACTGTGGATCTCTTTAATATGCAATTTAGGTATTACAAATAATATATTGTGACATTAACCATTTTCGAGATATGTGTGGTTATTGGTTTAAATTATTCAATACTTGGTAATTTTTTTACTGTGCTGTCGCTTTTCAGTTGTTTCTCATGATGTGGAAAGAGTAAATTATTAGGCCAGCATACAGTTATCCGAAATTTACACATATCACTATCGAGTCGGTTTTCTCTATTCTTATGTTTTCAACAAAACGTGTAATGAAACTATTAAATTTGTGTAGAAGCTTTTGTAGAAAAATAGCCTTGGCCCTTCATGGGCCGTTGAGCTGAGTTTTTTTTTTTTTTTTTTTTAAAAAAAAGATAGAAAAATGAGTTTTTATACTGCATGCCGAATTATCACCTCTTGTTCGTGGTTATTATCGCTTTGGTTATATCTCCTCCTTCTAGCGGTTCCGCGAACCTAAACATTTTCTTACGTTTATGAACATCTGAAGTATCCATGCGCAGTAGAAACAATTAGCAGGTTACCAAAAATGGCCGGCAAAAAGTTGGCGAATATTCTAGTGAGGGTTTTGGTATTTTAATTGAAGAGAGGGAGGAAGTCAAAACTACTGAAAAGAGCAGATTTGTGTGGAATCAGTTTCAGATGTTTTGCAACGAAAGAGGTTACCAACTGAACAGATTGCTAATATCATAAGAGATTGGGCTGTAATAATGAAGAAAGCAAATAATGATAACTTTAAGGATTACACTGTGAAAACCATGAGCCACGTGAATGCCAAAATTCAACACAAGTATTTCAAAGACCATGGGCGAAACTTTAAACCATTTCCAGATCAGGAACTTCGATCGGTGTGCCAGAGAAGCAAGAAAGGCGAAGAGAAAATTGTTCCCACAGCCTATTACTCCGTAGTTGTAGTGGCAACTGTGAAAATAAATCTTAATTGAAATGTATAAATGGTATCGTAAGCTTTTGCTTTCAAATCACTATTAATATTAAATAGTATTAAACAAATTAATTATTAATTATTTCGCGGAACACTATATAAATACAGCTCGAGGTTCCCATATTTGGGTTAATTTTGCTCCCACTTCACGCTCGTAAAATTATTGACATATGAAACTCAAGTGATATTACTAGAGATAATTTGTAGGCTCTGTTTATTATAAAATATATTAGGTAGGAAGTTAGGTGAGTACACAGGTACAGGTGGAGGGGGCATTTAGCACACTGCGTGTGTATATCTCTTACGGCTACCTCACCCCAGAAGAAAGGGATAAATGGAAGCAACTGCAGGGGATTGCAGAGAACATGCAGACAGGCCACAGGGACGCGCGGGAGTCTCTAACAGTTCAGGTTCGAAGACTTGCCCCGTTGTTGGAGCTATCCAGGGCGGGAAATGAACGACCCGTCGACTAAGCAGCCCTCTAGTATCCACAAGCAAGCTTTCGCGGCATCTGTCCCCACCACTATACGTCGCGAAATCTAAAAGCACAACTGAAAAATGAGCCGGAAATAAAATGAAAGCGAAATGACGAAAGAAACAAATGGAAAAGTATCCCAGCAATCGTCCAGGGAACCCCACAAAACACATACGTTACTGCGAACATCGGTTTTTCTTCTTTTTCTTTGGGGGGGGGGGAGGTTTTGTTTATGATTTCTCTGTTTAAACAAAAAGGGGTGTAGCCCGCTATATATTGATATAAGTAAAGAAACTAAATAGGTACGTATCTAATTTAAGAAAAGTCAGCAGTGGTTTGGTCCGCCACTGGCGGCCACAGGCAGGACTAAGACCTTCCCTTCCTTCCACGTATGTTAACTGTTGAACCCCCGCAGAGCAAACTCTTACACTGCCCCTTCCCCTAGAGGCCGATACCATCTGCAAGTGCCGATTACATCGCTGTGCTTGCTCGACCTGCTGGAAAAGAGCTACGGCAATTAGCGGCTCATAATTAATCACACAAATAGTTTTTATGTGAACATTGTACACTCTCAGAGATGCACATCTGGCACTTCATTCTCAGACACGGTCACAAAGTAGCGTCATCGTATTCTTGCTTCACATTTCCCTGCACACAGAATACAAGCATCACTCTTACCTGCAACTAGCATTAATTGCCTGCCCTCTTTTCTTATTTCTTCTACTCAAGAAAAAACCTTACACGGATAATTCGCCATAACCGAGATTATAACTCAGAACCTCTTGGATGTGAGGTTATCTCGCGCCACACATGCGGGCCTGCTGAACGTGTTGCTATGATTAAAAGCATAGACTTTTAATACATAAATGTGATTCATGCTTTTGTAGAATAGTCGCGTTGGCCGCCTGCATAGAAGAGTAGAATTCCGCTATGCAGTATGAAGGGGGTTTTGGGAAAGACCATGCGACGCAGACGTTCTAAGATTTTCGACAAAAGGTGCCGGGAACTTTCGAAGCCAAGCGAACCAACACGAGCGACATTCTGCATGTAAATGTGTAGTAAAATGGTCGCCAGTTGTTATGTAGTTAACTGTTTGGTGTTGGTTTCTGGAAAAGTATTGTAAACACTGTTGTGTTAGTTATACTTCTTTTCATTGGGGACAGTTTCTACCCAAGTAATTAAAGGAAATAAGTAGGGATAAAAGGTAACTGCACTTGAGGTTTAATTACAGTAGGTACCTATAATTTCATATTTACACAATGTGCTTCTTTACGTAGTTTAAACGCTATTTTCCTCGCGAAAACTACACTATACGAAACTTCGAGAGCATTACTGGTACAAGTCTGGCGACAGACTGTCTGATTTGCTTTCAGATTTGTGACACATTCCCTTTCTCTTCTTTTTTCTTTTGTTTCTGCGCAGAATGAGCTTGCTTCAATAGCAGTTAGGGTGCTTAAATCCAAATCACACTTGACAATTTTTATCTTGCATTCAGGTCATCTAATGCTACCCTATTTAGACCCTAAATTGAAAACGAAATTGACGCTTTTGTCTCCTTCGGCCCAGTCTTTGAGCTAAACTGTCGCGAATAGTGCTTGGGTTTTTAAAAAGTGTCATTCTTTTATCAGTTGATACGATTCCCTTTCCAACGAACCACGATGCCCATATAACCTAATTTAAATTAATTTTTAGGCAAAAACATTATAATTAAGGTTTGCTAACTTAAGTTTATTAGACACTTCGATACGATATCAATATAAAATATTTATTCTCTCACAGAGTCCACTAATTGTTTACTAGTTTTGGCTAATAACATTTTTAGAAATCTGTTACAGTCATACGAGTTTCTACTCACTATAGTTTATTATTATATAGCTTCTACCCGTACAAATTACTCAAGAGAAGCTAATTTTTCTATCTGCTTCATGTTAATCGGCAAAGTTCTTCAGAAAGAATTTCATAACACATTTCGTTGTATGTAAAACGGAACTTGAAACCAAATCGATAGTCAGATGTTTAAAAGCTAATGATTTATTGCCGGAGTTTAAATTCTGCACTCTTTCCATTACATCACGAGACGCAACTGAACACCGAGCGCTCTTAAAAATATGTGAAGTTACTGTAAAATTCAATCAATAACAGCAGATATTGGGGAATGGTTGACGCCACAAAAAAGTATTTCACATCCATGTTTTAACTTAAAGATATGTGCATACTTTTGTATGGTCTTAGGTTATATACATTCCTTAATGTTATACAAAACTGCACGTAGCCGTTCGTCTGGCCTCATACGTCAGCCGGTAGAGCACATGCCCGGGTTCGATTACCGATGACAGATGGAAAGATTTCTTTATCAACGTTTTCTTTATCATGCTCCTGTTAGGAATTATATTTATTTGCAATAACTTAAGCTACTTAGGTGTTTTATATATATATAGTTTATATGAGAGATTTTATAATTTTTTATTCATATCTTAGGAAGTTTTGTTACTTAAAAAATACCAATATATTTGGTTCATTTGTCGAGAGTCTAAAAGCACATATCAATGAGTGCCTGAATCTCTTTGAGATCTAGTGTATAAGCCTAAAGAAAATGCCTAAAGCCAATGATAAGCGTATAAGACAAGCTAACATCATTGCAAATAAGCAACATGTTTTCTAAACATGGAGTAAAAGTGAAACAATAAAACATTCCTTTTGAATAAAGGGGACTTCGCAGATATTTCCCAAAAAAATCAAGATTCACCTTTTATTTGTGACGAAAATATCGCTAAATGGCATTTTAATCAAAGTCGTTAAACAATTTTGAACAACATGAAAAAACAGCCAAAAACTGTCATGTAAAGCAGCTATGACTAAATAGACGCTCATGAACCGAACTTGGCTCACCCTGTCTGCGCGTCCCGTACCTACTGACACACCCCTTCATTTGCCGTGAATGTCGTCGTACTCGTAACAAACAGTGGTGCATTGTAACGGAGTGATGTGGCTGTATAAAAGAATTATTAAAGGTATTTGTAAATAACCTTTAGTAATCGAGGTATTTAAACTTGCGTCTTAGACCATTTAGCGTTCGTATACCTTTTGGCTGTTTGCGTCCACATATTTGCAAGCGACTTTTTTCTCTAGTGAAGCGTATAAAACATAAATATATAACTAGAATATCAGATTACATCCTTCGGCACAGCTAAAATAGCTACAACAGATATGCCAAATTTCGAAGTTTAATTTACTGTTTATTGAATCCATTATTATACTTGTCTTAAATTTCTGTCGTCTTGTGAACGTATAGTAGTCCTAGTCGTAAATTATGATAACGCTTCTCGAAAACGCAAAGGTCAACTTATTCCTCTCTTCCAAATACATGTCATGCGGGAGGTCTAAAAAATTGGTTCGGCGTTTGGACATGGCTGATGTAAAGTTTAGTCACACACATGCACATCCACGTATACACACACACGCGCGCGCGCGCGCGCGCACGCACGCACACACACACAAACACACACACATACACACCCTTTTAAAGTTCTCTTTTTTATCATGCAGGAAGGCTCAAAACATATATTTTCGTTGAAATATCAACATCAGATTCTTTTATTGAAATGCAATAGCTGCCTTCTCTGCCTATATATACAGGATGGAAGTAAAATGATCCGTCAGACTTTAACAGCGAATTTCTCATGTTGTGAACAACAAAAAAGTCTAATACCAAAATGTTGAAAAGTTTATAGTTTTCTAGAAAAGAAACTTTTATCAAAAAAATTTATCATGGCCTGGCTGAATTATTATTGATAGAAGGTTCTTGATTTATGGTTATATTCATAGAAAATTGAATAAACGACAACTTTTTCCTTTGGCTATTTTAATATATTCAACGGTTTTTGTGTAAATTAAATGTAAAAGAACCCACAATTTGTTGGCTTTTTACATTCACTGTTCATACTATTTATTTCTTCAAAGCCATCGAAAAATGGTTAACTTCGTCACAGGTTCATTTTGTGTTATTTATTGAACAAAGTATGGTGAAAATAAGCGAAGCATTTAACACATTTTAAACTGTTTACACTAATATTTTATCGACTACTATAAATCAGTGATGCTTTAATTTGTAGTTACTGGGCAATAAAGCTTTACTTTATATTCTAACAAAATACAGGTTTAACAAAACATGAAATTCACTTTAATGATAATCATTTATATCTTATTTTTCTAAATATTAATATGCATTAAAACTCTTTCTGCCCTAGTTGAGTTGATCTCACCATAAATGTTCACCGTAAAAGCTCCAAGCTTTAATACTTTTCGACTTCCGATAAATATACGCAACAAATAATCTCTATTTACGCCTGTTTCATTACTCAAACACCAGCCCGTGAACGTATATCTACATAAAGAAACTTTCCTTGACTTTTCTAAAAGTAAATTAATAGTTGTATCTTGCACTGCCTTTAAAATTATCTTGGTCAACCATAAAAATCACTTTCTGCACTCATTTTGTTACTTTCTCTACTACGTATAGTAAAGCAGAGAAAGTATTGTATTCTACCCAAAAATTCGATGTCGAGATTTCACCGAAAATATATGTTTTGAGGCCCGTTGAACCCAAAAAAAGAATGTTTAGAAAAAAGTCCATGTGTGTGTGTGTTTGTGTTTGTGTGTGCGTGTGTGTGAGTGTCCGTCTCTGTAGGTCTGTCTGTGTGTCTGTCTGTCTGTTAGTATGTGGGCAACATAACTCAAAAAAGAAATTTCGGTTAAAAACAAAAGTTGGTATTTAAGTTTAATGTCTTTCAAGGATGCGACAATAAGATTTTGAAGAAAATTGCCTAATCCTTACATGGAAATTTTTTCGAACATTTGGATTTTCTTGAAAATGTCTCTAACGATTTTGATTAAAATGCCTATGTTTGGGATATTTTTTGACAAATGAAATTTACGCCTTGCATTTTCTGGCTATAGTCCATGTAGTCCTGTTTACTCTGGATGACTTTTGTATAAATTTATAACATACATGCAATACTTCTGACGTAGATAAAATATTGCAGACAGACATATTACAAATTAGGACTAGTGATTCCCTTCGTTCGTGTTATAACTTGAGACTCTGGTTACTAAACCTCTACTTTTGTAACTACTACTTTAAATATCTATTAAACTAATACAATACAGTTTTGAGAGTCCCATTTGAAACTCTATTGAAAACCAGTGTATTATTTCCTAAGGTTGTAGGAAAAGAGAGTGTAAATTAAAAGGTATTAACATCCAGGTGCCTCCATATTTGGCTATCGATGTGTTAAAATCTAGATTTTCTTTTCTTGCCTGATCATTAGTTTACTATTCCATTTGGATGTTGGATTTATTTGTTCCAACTCAGCTGGATAGAATTATATCCTGTCATGTTAATAGATCTCTTGATCTTGTAGTCAGCGTGTTAAATCCAGAGGTTCCGGGAACGTATATGTTGAGGTTAATTGCAGATATCTGGTGTAGATTTCTTCTGCCTGAAGAAAGATGGAAATCAAACAACTCTTATGCATATAGCGTTTATTTACATTTGCATTTTATCATTTGACTTGGAAGAAGGGAAAGGTCAGCAACGACACAGGAAATGACTGGTGGTTCTGGAAGAAGGATATGACCAATCTGTGGTTTGGATGAAGGCTGCACTTTGGTGGAATGCGTATATTGCAAGAACCAATGAACAATTAAACTCAAAGAAAAGTTATCATTAGAAAAAAACAATAGGAAATGTTCTGGTGGAAAAATAAATCCATGACTATGATAGGGGAATATCAAAGAACAGTTAAAATTATCTTTGATGGAGAAATTATAGAAAAACTCAAAATGTAAATACCTGGGGTCGATACTGAATACCAAAGCAGATGTTGAGGCGAATATTGAAACGTATAACAGATTAAACGGTTGCATAAAACGACATTTTGGTTAAATACGAGTATGGGAATAAGGCAGAGACTCCACGATATATCTAAACCAGCGCTGATGTACTCTTGTGAAACGTGAAAACTAAGAAATAGAGAAAAGTCAAGATTGCAAGTGGCCCAAATCAGGCTTCTACGATCCAATGGTGGGAGTTTAAGAAGAGATAGGATACTAATACGAGGGGTTCAGGACACTTTCACTTGGTGACAGTTGTACTCAGTGACACTTGCACTCAACCACACTTATACCTGAGTAAAAACTAGTTCCTCGCTAATTACCTTGGTACCTATACAAGGAAAACACTCCGCCATCCTGAATTTGATAATCTTTCTCCATTGCTACGTAAAGAAATTTATTCTGGGTATTATTGGCATTATTAATTAATGTTGTTAGTCAAGAGACTCTTAGCCGACATAATGTCATTACCACGGAACACCGGTCTCTTTGCGTTCCACATGATTTTTTTTTTTCTTTTTATCTTTAAACTGCGTTAAAATCAATCTTTCCAGTAGAAATAGACATTTTAATATTTTTATTAAGAGTAAGAACCGTCAAATTTTTGTACATTATTTACACTCTATCACACTTCGTCCTTCAACACTGAAAATATGTTTACTGTTTGTTTGTACGCGTACCATTACTTTAAGGAAATGCATAATGCATTTCCTCCAATTTTAGAAAAACTTCATTAATTATTTGATCAGAATTTTTTGCCGATTTTTTCCCGTTTTTTTCCTCACTTCAAGACTGAGATTCTTTTTCTGTTATATGTATGAATATGGTATTCGGCATCTTCTCGAACGGTATTGAATAATCTGTGTACATTTGGACGTGAATTCGACTGAGTGAGTGACTGAGTGAGTGTGTTGGGTTTAAGGGCCCGTCGACAACTCGTGCATTCGATAATAAGCTGCCCAGCCTTCGACTCCAAACTTCAGAGACGTTTGAGAGGTAGAACTGGAACACACGGCTTGTGTGTTTAAAAACACCAACAGTAAGTTTGTTGGCATAAATAAATAATAATTACCATTCAGAGACGTTGTTGGTCCTGTGTCGTTTGGCTGAGTACTTCCAGACAGATCTCAGAAACGTGTTTTTCTCCAATCACTGCTCTACGAAAAAAATCGTAGAAAAGTCGGAGTTTTGCATTTTCATATCTGAGGTCAGAAGTGAAAACAACTTAACGAAAATAAGCTTCAGTCTATCTTAGCTGAGTAAATTGAACTACAAACCCAGCTTCAGGTAACAACAGGACTGATTTTCCCCACTACCCCCTCCTAATGTGTACTCGACCCAAGCATTGATACTTTCCCAGAATTGGAGCGCAACTGTCACTAAGTGCAAGTGTCACTGGCTCGATAAGAGAACAGTTATTGAAAGAAATCATTAATGGAGAAATACACAGATACCAAAAACGTAGAACGTACATGGCGTAGGTATTACCCCTTCAAGATGTACATGACAGGCTCTATTTTATAAACCTTTAGGAAGAAGTGTTGGTGACTACGGCAGAGGAGGAGGAAAGAAGAAGAGGAAGAAGAAGGAGGTTGGCATGTTGTGATCTGCTTTCTGAGTTTCTCCTCTCTCACATTTCCAGTCCTCGGATCTCCTCTCCTCCGTCTTTTTCTGAGATAAGAACGTTATGTCCTTCAGGCATTCGAAATTACATGTCTTCCATGGTACCCGGAAAACAACATGCTAAATAATTGCTTTATATACCTCCAGTTTTGAAAAGTATACACAAAAATCATTCTATTAATCATAAAGCATAAAAAAGAAGTGCGATGTTTAAAGCCTTTGCCTTCAAATGGCATTATAGTCCACTTTTGCGGGAGTAATTCCTATGTTTTACGTATATATATAGTAAATTCTCTAGGCGTAATCTTAACGTAAGTCATATGCCAAGTTTAAAAGTACGCATGCACACAATCGTGCATAAAAAACTATTCTTAAAAATCTGATGTACTACACACACTATTCATAACCTTCTTTTGCTCGCTAGACCAGATCCTGCGCGCCTACTCTCGTTACGTATTGAAGTTAACCCCGAACCAGGATCACACTGTTGTTTGTCAAACGTTGTCAACTATTTTAATCGGCAATGATTTCCACAGTTTAACAATGTCAGGAAGTTCCTTTGAATCAGCTCTTTTGCCGTCGATAGAAGCAATGAGAATTCTCTCTCTGGGTTTGCGTGAGTGGTTTGAAAAGGACGACACAAAGTTTGA
Source organism: Tenodera sinensis (assembly GCA_030765045.1). Taxonomy (NCBI): domain Eukaryota; kingdom Metazoa; phylum Arthropoda; class Insecta; order Mantodea; family Mantidae; genus Tenodera; species Tenodera sinensis. The sequence goes on along the minus strand of CM060963.1, from coordinate 172,379,444 downwards.
ATATAACTCTTGTACTGAATCATCAATTTTTTATTCTCTTCACTGGAGATATTACCAATCAATATACATATATAATTCATATCCAATTAACCTATTCCCTTACACAAATAATCTTTATAACGCTCAGTTTATGTCCGATAGTTTTTAAGTAATTCGACATGAAAACAATGTTACTTCTGTACCCTTCGACAGACTATTCACCAGCGTCCCTTTTACTCCCTGAAGAGAAGCCAAGCTATGAAATCCGTTGCCTTACTTCGCCGCTTCAATCCGCGAGTTCTCTATATTTATTATTACTATTTATTTAAAATTATTGCATTAATTATTATTATTATTTTTAAATGCTTAATTATTTTAAAATAATTAATCTTTTTAATATCTATAAATTTCGGTGCCAAAGTTATTTTTCCGTAAAATTCAAACTATAGCTTTCTTAAAAATATCTCAACCTATGTAACTGCAATCGAAATTGTTAGTCACTTTTGAAAAAATCGAAATGTTTGAACAACTTACCAAATTCGAGTTATTTCACTTTTGAGTTATTCGCAGACACAGAAAACACACACACACACACACACACACACACACATACACACACACACACACACACACACACACACACACACACACACAAGAATGGACCGTTTATTCAGGTACATGAAAACGGGCATGGCTAGTGACGTCTGTCTATCTAAGATTTTGGGTGCAAGGTTTATGTAGATGTAACAGTCCATTTGGGGGCTCAAGGAAAAATAGATTAATGTGTTGCAGTCACATTTCTTTCTCTACACATTCTTCTACAATAATTCCTACAAAGACTTATCCTTCTATTTCATGCTAAGGATTTTTACTCCCGAAAAAAATCCATCCCCATTCGCCGAGTTTGAACCCGCGATCTGGGGAAATAGATGCTAGTATGTTGTCCTCTAGATCATGGAAAATGACAGCATCATCTAATATTCAATCCTTCTTATCTATTCACGATGTGACAAAATTTGGAGGCAAGAAAGGAAGGGCGAAGGAAGAAAAAATCTGACGTCTTGCACTCACATGACTTTCTCTACTCTTCTACTGACTATTCCTATAAACTCTTATTCCTCTATCTACATCATGTTAGTTAAGATAAACATTTGCAGAAATTACCTTATTGCTGATTTTCTTGTAGGTGCAAGGGGAATATGGGAATACAGTAGACTTTGAGCGATATTCAAGTCCTTTAAAATTATATTAAAGCTTTGAAATTCCACTCTCTTTACACGGCCAAGAGAGAAAAATATAAGTATTGCAGAACTCTCACAAATAACAAGCAAATGGTTGACTACATAAAAAAATACATTTCGACATAAACTGTGTTTTAACGAGATCTACATTTCTTTGTCATAATAATATGTCAAACAATTTTAATTAATATTTTAATTAAAATCATAGAGTAAGTTTGAGAAAATCAAAATTTCCGATACTTTTTCCACATGAAGGTTCGTTTAGTGTGGAGGAATTTTCTTCAAAATCTTCCTGTCGCATCACTGAACTTAAATACCAACGTTCATGTTTGAACTACTTTTCATTTTTGAGTTATGCTATTCACAGACACACATACACACTGACGTTTTTCTAAAAATGATTTTTTTTCCAGTAAAATGTTGATGTTGAACTTTTGGGTGGAATACAATAGCTCCCCTACTTGCTATACCTGCGTATTGGTGAAAGTAAAAAGGGGAAGATAGACGTTCCATATGGCTGTAAAGGATTGAGACACCAATGGACAGCAGAAGCAAATCTTTTGGGCCGTGACTACCACAGACAGTCCCTAGTGTGTTTGTGAGTGGATTAGGCAGTAAAATTAATCCGTGACATATTGCTGGAAGGCAGAATGGAAGACAGAACTTAGCAATTCTCGTCATCGAAGCCACTTGAGCCCTCGCAAACCACGGTGAGAACGTACAAGAAGAAGGAAAGTATGTAATTATACCCCAGGGTATAATGTTGTACGGGGGTGGAGCACATTAGGAATTCACCATGCGTGTTGCTCGGCTATACGGTAGCAGTTACTGCCGCCGTGGATGGATCTACTTTAACGATCCTCCTCCTCTGGTCGTGGTTTTCTAGTTAGGGCGCCTTCTTCTTCTTCTAGAGTCGCGTGTACCCACATATAACTACTGTGTTTCGCACTCTAATTGTTGCAGCACGGCATCTCTAAAACAAACATCACATTGGTTCTTGGGAAAGGCCGATAGAGAAAGTCCGGTGCCAATGTTTCTGATAGATAAAGAGAAATAACAAAGTTCTGCAGAAAATGTCAGCTCTTTACTTTCTCTACTCCACACTTATTGTAACTAGAAGTATTGCATTCCACCCAAAACTTCTATACATGTCCCTGAATTCATAAAAAGCATTTCTAGAGAAAACTTTTTTTTTTTTTTTTTTTTTTTTTGTGACAGTTCCATTACAGAAAATCTAATACTACATGCATAAGTTCTACATAATTATAGTTATCTAACATTACTGTACAATCGTTGATTTTATACAGTTGATTCTATCGAAAGTTCAAAGTCTATATTATTTACATATTTTTGAAATAATATCATATGTTTTTCCACTACTTTGTGATTGTTAATAGACCACTTCCCAACTTTATGTGTCACTGCTTTTTTAAAATACGTTCCTTCCCTCTTTAATATGTCACACTCCAATATCATATAGTCCATTGTATGTGTTTCATTTCTACACGCGCATGTTGGATCAGTGGTTAGTGTAAATCTATGAAAGTATTCACTGAACTTTACGTGGCCAGAGTTACAGTTGTAAAGTTATGTGTTAGAGTTAAATTAATCTTAAGTATTTTCTTAACACTGGGAAAGTAAGTATTTGAAAGTTCACCGTTCTGTGTGTTCATCCACCCATTTTCCCATTATTTCAGCCTTTCTTCTCGCAGTTCACTTTTCATTGTTCTAATGGACATTAAATCGTGCACTATTTCAACATAATGATCACCAAAACCTGTGATCATGACTTTGGTCACTGTAACAAAAATAAAAGTTGAATTTTTTCAGTTCAAAATAACATATTCGAGATCACTAAAAATGCCTTCCATCCTAACTGTGGTATACTTAGATGTGCTTCCTCAAAGTTCAAAGCTTCAGTTTCTAGAGGAAGGTTGTAAAACTTCATAACAAAAAGGCGTAAACAACGCGATCTATATGAGGTTACGCCTGATATGTATACAACACACTTAACGTACAGGAAATGCGGGTAGACTCTTAACTGACCAATTATGTTAGGAAATCTAACGTAATCTGCAGCTGCTTACGATAGTCTGTGGTGGCCTGCGGAGTCTTACAACTCTATGCGTGTGTGTATCTGACAGTAACTTCCAAGGATGAGATACGAACTTTCTGAAGAAAATCCTCTCCACTTAACTTCCCTTTACATTGAAACTGTTTCGAAAATTTTGATTTTCTTGAAAATGGCTCTAACGATTTTGATTAAAATGCTATGTTTGAAATAGTTTTATGAAAATTAAATGTATATCTTGAATTTACTGGCTGTGGTTCATATAGTCCTGTTTACTCTGGATGATTTTTGCATAACTGGTAGACCGTAAGAGATAGGCCAAATCGTACTATGCAAAAACTGTATATCTTGCTCAAACACACAATTTACCTTTGAATCTTTTTTTTTTTTTTTTTTTTTTTTTTTTTTTTTTTCCTTTGGTAGAGTGAACCATTTCAAAGATATTCCTTTGTTATTTGTGTTAATGTTGCAGAACTCATACTTCTGCCAAACGGAACATCGTTATTCATTTTTATGTGAAGTGAATGGCATTTGAAAGCTTTGACTATCGCTCAAAGTCTACTGTATTCCCATATTCTCCTTACACCTACAAGGAGATAAACAATAAGATAATTTCTGATAATGTTTATCTCAACTAACATGAAGATATAGGAAGATGAGTGTGTAAGAGTGGTTAGTATAAGAGTGGAGAAAGTCATGTGAGAGTAACACATCAGAGTGAGAGTAACCATTCTTACAAACTCTTATTCCTATATCTTCTTCGTGTTAGTTAAAATAAACATTTGTACAAATTATCTTATTGCTTATTTCCTTGTAGGTGCAAGGGGAATGTTAGATTACAGTAGGCTTTGTGTGATAGTCAAATGTTTTAAAGCTTTGAGATTATGTTGTCTTTGCACACTTAACATATAAAAAAATTAACGTTCCGTTTCACGGAAGTGAAACTCACACACATAACAAGGAATATCTCCGAAATGGTTCACCCTACAAGAAAATTTATTGAGACATAAATTGTGTATTTTAGCAAGATCTGCATTTTTATATAGTATGATTTGGTCTACCTCTAACGGTTTAGCAGTTATGCAAAAGTCGTCCAGAGTAAATACGATTACAGGGGCTATAGCCATAAAATTCAAGATATACATTTCATTTGCTATCAAAATATCTCAAACATGATATTTTAATCAAAATCGTTAGAGCCATTTTCAAGAAAATAAACATTTTCGAAAACTTTTCCATGTAAAGGGTAGTGTAGGGTGAGGCTATTTTCTTCAGAATCTTCGTGTCGCATCCTTGAAAGACATTAAACTTAAATACCAACTTCGGTTTTTGACCTACTTTTCGTTTTTGAGTTATGCTGTCCACAGGCTGACAGACACACTGACACACAGAAACACACACGGACCTTTTTCTAAAAATGTTTTTTTTTTTGGATTCAGGGGGCCTCAAAACATATTTCCGGTGAAATCTCGACTTGGAGAAAGTAAAAATGGAGGATATTAGTGAAGTGAAATCGTTTAGGGTAAACGAAAAGTAGAAGGGGAAGTGAGTGGTTTTGTGGTGGTGAAAGTAAGAAGAAACAAGGTTAGTGTTGGTTGAATAAGATATATATATATATATATATATATATATATATATATATATATATATGTAGTATACTTACAGAATAAATAATATTGCCATTTAATAAAATCACATAGGTAAATAAATAGTTATGTAAATATGTATATATAAAACATAAAAAGCAAATTAAAAATTTAAGAAAACAAATTTACATACAAAATAAAGAAGTAAAAACTAGACTAATATATTTATATATATAAATACACTTGTTAAAATGAGTAATAGTTTAACCAGTAGAGAAAGTAAAAATATGAAAGCTATGAAAAATCTATGGAAGTTTCAAATTTCACAGATCTCTCACGTTAAAATTTCGTTGTGAATACACGTTATTTTGCCTGTATCAAAATCTTTAGGATTCTCACTTTTTATAACTATGTTAACCTAAAAGAGGAATCATATCTTCCTTCAGGAGTGTGATTAGGCAGGCAAGGCAGGTTGCTGATGCATGTGCTACCTATGTATGTAAGTAAGTTCTATGAATCCGTTTCTCCAAAGCTGGTTATAAGGCGCAGGTTTCGTTTCCGTGATTAGCGTGCTGCCCGCTTCTTTATTGATGAATATTAAATCGAGGAGCCCATTTCGTGGAGTTCCCACGGGGGTTTTATACCACTCAGTAAAGTATGGATTCGTGTCGATTGTAATGACTCCACCACTAATAAGCGCTGCTCCAGAAATGTGCAGTCATGTTTAATTACTTAATGCTTGCTTTAATTAAAAGCAATCACTTAACTTTTTAGGAGATCTTCAGTGAATTTTATAAGCGTTGGTCAGCAGTTTTGGAGTAGATAGGATACGATAGACCAGTAAAATCTTCTATGTTTGTGCCACAGACGAGGACCCCGGGAAAGAGGGATGAGATGAGAGGACACCAAGGGTGGTCGTATCTGAGGAGAGACAGATCAGGGTCCCTAGCAACTATATATTGAAACTCCCCGTTGAGGCTTGTACAACTAGCTCCCTACCCCTACGAGGTTACTCACTCCCTGGGAATACGAGCCTGGTAGACCTCGCCTGATCTGGAGGATGAGGATTTGTAGAGGACAAAACTCGCTGTGCGCCGAAACTGCCGCCGGCACTTAGAGCCTTTAACTGGCCAATCATGAAAAATGGTGAAGTGAAATGACAGGTAAAGTCATATGGAGGAATAGGAAATTCGAGGAACGCAACTATCCTTCTCAGTATTCGCCCAGCTACCCGGGAAACCCCTGAAAAAATCCGAGGAGTAAAGATAGTTGGATATGGGAATCGAAGCCATGTAAACAACTAATACTGGGAGATTGCTTTCTTCTTTTGATCTGTTTCTAAAACAAAAGCAGGTAGCAGTGAACAGAAAAATAAAAATCTGGTGTGTTTCACACATATCCTTTTTTCTGTTCACATTTCTACAAGCTCTTACAAAAGCCTATTCTTCTGACGATTTCTTGTTAATGAAGATAAACTTACGTTACAGAGGTATTTTCATACGTGACAGTTTGGTATCTCTCCGACTTCCATGTAGTAAACATCACGGATCAGTGCGTGATTAAGTACAGTGCCCGTTCGCATTATCAGCAGTCTTGTTTATTTCAAGTAGGAAACAGCATGTCACTCGTGCACAAGCGTAGCTAACGAAAAGAACAGGCTGCGGCGCGAGTCGAGTTACATAGTAATGGTAGTCTGATACATGGCGTCGGTCTGGGTGGCTCAGTTGGTTAGACGCTGGTCTACTGATACCAAGGTCGCGGGTTCAAATCCGGTCTAGACCGATGGTTTTTAAGTGTGCTCAAAAACGACAGCTCCATGTTAGTAGATTTACTGGCACGTAAAATAACTCCTGTGGAATGAAATTCCGGCACATGGGGTATGGAGTCGTGAATTTTCTTGAAGATAATCGTGTCACATTTTTTTTTTTTAATACTGAACTTAAATATCAAGTTTGGTATTTAAAAACCTTTTCGTTTTTGAGTTATGCTGTTCACAGACACAGACGGACCTTCTTGCATCATTTTCCTTTCTAAATACAGGGAGTCTCAAAACGTATTGTGACAAAAATGACAAAATGCAATCCAATTACTTTTTGCTCATTTTATTTTATTCTATGTGCAGAACTTCTGCACGAATACACAGTCCTGTTTTACTGACATTAACGCAGTCTAGTTTTTCGTAATATTACAACTCAAAACTGTTCTCTTCTCGTAACCTTAACTCTGTCCTTTCACTGTCTTTCTTCACTTTCTCTGTCTTTCAAACACTATCTCTGACGATACAAATACTGAACACTCATTAAAACTTCTTTAATTCGACACTGCCATCTTTCAAGACGACAGTGCCACACTCCCTGACACACTGACCAACTGATATATAATAAATGTTGATATTAATTTAATTCAGTAGATATTATTGTAGTTTCTTTTTCATCTCGGCTGCAAAAATCAAAATTCACGCAACAGTAGTCTAATACTATAACCCCGCCATCATCCATGCGTATCACCGGTTATTTTACGTGGGCCCTCACTATCCTTTGCCATAGCTACATTTGATTGCAACCACTGGGATTACATTCACGACGTTCTGCTTTAAATGGATGACTGGCCTTTAACAATCATGCCTATTTGAATTACTTTCTTTAAGGGTACACCGAAGTGAAAAAGGTGATTTTCTAAAATATTGAAGTAAGGAACTTAATATTTGCACAGGATTTTCCAACAGCTATAGACATGTGTATACGAAATTTCATTCCAATATCTACCACATTCTTGATATATTAATTTGTATAAATTTTATTGGATATAGCTAATCAAAATCGAATCTCCTCCAACACATGTTGAACTACAAAGCTGATTTTTTTTTTT